>JBBYHO010508046.1:0-20956 GCA_038382025.1 Adansonia gregorii | reverse complement strand
GATAAAAAAAGCTTTTCTTTTCTCTATTTTTTGGAATCAATGTTAATCCGTCATCGTGACAAACATGGATGCATGTGTTACTCACCTTTTTCTCATGATTAAGTGGCATAAACACATTCTCTTCATTGGGATAGATGACATTGACACTTTGGTATGATAGGAAAAGCTTTTATTCTTTATTTTTTGGAATCAATAATATTCTATAAATCATGAGAAACATGGATGCACATATTAATCACGTTTTTTCTTCATTGGGTACCATAAACACATTCTCTTCATTAGGATAGATGACATTGATGCTTTGGGTTGATAAGAAAAGCTTTTCTTTCCACCATTTTTTTGGAATCAATGTTATTCTATCAATCGTGACAAGCATAGATGCAGGTAACAATATCCTTTTTTTATGATTGGGCACCATAAACACATTCTCCTTATTGGGATGATGATATTGATTCTTTGGCTTCGTATGAAAAGGTTTTTTTCCACCATTTTTTGGAATCAATGTTATTCCATCAATCGTGACAAACATGAATGCATGTAGTAATCTCTTTTTCTTCATGATTGGGCATCATAAAAACATTCTCCTTATTGGGATAGATGACATTGATGCTTTGGTTTAATGGGAAAAGCTTTTTTTTCCTTCATTTTTTGGAATCAATGTTAATCCATCAGTCGTGACAAACATTGGTGCATGTTTTACTCACCTTTTTCTCATGATTGAGCACTATAAACACATTTTTCTCAACAGGTTAGATGACATTGATGCTTTGGCTTGATAAGAAAAGCTTTTCTTTCCTTCATTTTTGGAATCAATATTACTCTGTCAATCATGACAAACATGGACGCACATATTAATCTCTTTTTTTTCATGATTGGACTCTAGAAACACAGTCTCCTCATTGGGATAGATAACATTGATGCTTTTGCTTGATAATAAAAGCTTTTCTTTTCACCATTTTTAGGAATCAATGTTATTCTGTCAATCGTGACAAGTGTAGATGCATGTAATAATATCCTTTTTTTTCTTGATTGGGCACCATAAACACATTCTGCTCATTTGGGTAGATGATATTGATGCTTTGGCTTAATATGAAAAGCTTTTCTTTCCACCATTTTTTGGAATGAATGTTATTCTGTCAATTGTGACAAACATGCATGCATGTAATAATCTCTTTTTTTTTTTCATGATTGGGCATTATAAACATATTTTCTTTATTGGCATAGTTGAATTGATGCTTTGGCTTGATAAGAAAAGCTTTTTTTTCCTCTATTTTTTTGGAATCAATATTATTCTGTCAAATGTGACAAACATGGATGCGCGTATTAATCTCCCCTTCATCTTGATTGGGCATCATAAATAAATTTCCTCATTAGGATTAATGACATTAATGCTTTGGCTTGATGAGAAAAGCTTTTCTTTCAATCATTGTTTAAAATCAATGTTATTCCGTCAATTGTAACAAACATGCATGCAAGTAAATGATTAGGCACCATAAACACATTCTCCTCATTGGGATAGATGACATTGACACTTTGGCTTTGTAAGAAAAGCTGTTCTTTCTTTCATTTTTTTGGAATCAATGTTATTCTGTCAATCATGACAAACATGGGTGCAAAAAAAATCTCTTTTTTTTCTTGATCATGCTCCATAAACAGATTATCCTCATTGGGATAGATGATATTTATGCTTTGGTTTGATAAGAAAAGCTTTTCTTTCCACGGTTTTGGAATCAATTAATTCTGTAAATTGTGACAAATATGCATGCACATAACAATCTCTTTTTTTTCATGATTAGGCATCATATACATATTCTCCTCATTGGGATAGATGACATTGTTGCTTTGGCTTGATAAGAAAAGCTTTTCTTTCCACCAGTTTTTTGGAATCAATGTTATTCCGTCAATTATGACAAACATGCATATAGGTAATAATCTCTTTTTTTCCATGATTGGGCACCGCATACAGATTATCCTCTTTAAGATTGATGAAATTGATGCTTTAGCTTAATGAGAAAGGCTTTTCTTTTCACCATTTTTTGGAATCAATGTTATTTCATCAATTGTGACAAACATGGATGCATGTAATAATCTCTTTTTCTTCATCATTGGGCACCAGAAACCCATTCTCTTCATTTGGATAAATGACATTGACGCTTTGGCTTCATAAGAAAAGCTTGTCTTTACATCATTTTTTGGAATCAATGTTATTTTGTCAATTATGAAAAATACGGATGCACGTAATAATCTCTTTTTTTTTCATGATTGGGCACCATAAACATTTTTCCCTTATCGGGATAGGTGACATTGATGCTTTGGCTTGACAAAAAAGCTTTTCTTTCCTTCATTATTTGGAGTCAATGTTATTCCGTCAATCATGACAAACATGGATGCATTTATTAACATCCTTTCTTTTATGATTGGGCACCGTAAACACATTCTCATCATTAGGATAGATGACATTGATGTTTTGGCTTAATAAGAGAAGCTTTTCTTTCCACCATTTTTTGGAATCAATGTTATTTCGTCAATCATTACAAACATGGGTGTATATAATAATCTCCTTTTTTTCATCGTTAGGCACCATAAGCACATTCTCCTCGTTGGGATAGATGACATTTACACGTTGGCTTGATAAGAAAAGCTTTTCTTTCCTTCATTTTTTTTGAGTCAATGTAATTTCATTAATTGTGACAAACATTCATGCACGTAATAATCTCTTATTTTCTTGATTGGGAACCATTTACACATTCTCCTCATTAGGATAGATGATATTGATGCTTTGGCTTGGTATGAAAAGCTTTTCTCTTCACCATTTTTTGGAATCAATGTTATTCTGTCAATCGTGACAAACATGCATGCACGTAATAATCTCTTTTTTTTTCACGATTGGGCATCATAAACACATTTTACTTATTGGGATAGATAACTTTAATGCTTTAGCTTAATAATAAAAGCTAGCCTTCCCTTCATTTTTTTGAAATCAATGTTATTTTGTCAATCGTGAAAAGCATTGATGCATGTAATAATACCCTTTTTTTTCATGATTGGGCACCATAAATGCATTTTCCTCATTAGGAAAGATGATATTGAAGCTTTGGCTTGTTATGAAAAGCTTTTTTTTTTCTACCATTTTTTGGAATCAATATTATTCCATCAATTGTGACAAACAGGAATGCATGTAATAATCTCTTTTACTTCATGATTGGGTATCATAAACATGTTCTCCTTATTGGGATAGATGACATTGATGCTTTGGCTAAATAAAAAAGGCTTTTCTTTCCTTCATTTTTTGGAATCAATATTATTCTATCAATCATGACAAACATGGATACACGTATTTATCTCCCTTTTTTCATGATTGGGCACTATAAACATATTTCCTCATTAGGATAGATGACATCGATGCTTTGGCTTGATAAGAAAAGCTTTTCTTTCAACCATTTTTTAGAATCAATGTTATTCTGTCAATCGTGACTAAAAATGATGCACATAAGAATCTCTTTTTCTTCATGATTAGGTAGCATTAACACATTTTCCTCATTGGGATAGATGACATTGATGCTTTGGGTTGATAAGAAAAGCTTTTTTTATTCGTTTTTTGGAATCAATGTTATTCCGTTAATCGTGACAAACATGGATGCACATAAGAATCTCTTTTTTTAATGATTGGGAACCATATACACATTCTCCTCATTGGGATAAATGATATTGATGCTTTGGCTTGGTATGAAAAGCATTTCTTTCCACCATTTTTTGGAATGAATATTATTCTGTCAATCATGACAAACATGCATGCACATAATAATCTTTTTTTTTTCATGATTAGGCACCATAAACACATTCTCCTCATTTGGATAGATGATATTGATGTTTATGCTTGGTATGAAAAGCTTTTCTTTCCACCATTTTTTTGAATGAATGTTATTCTGTTAATCGTGACAAACATGCATGCACGTAATGATCTATTTTTTTAATGATTGGGCACCATAAACACATTCTCCTTATTGGGATAGATGACATTGATGCTTTGGCTTGATAAGAAAACGCTTTTCTTTCCTTCATTTTTTTGGAATCAATGTTGTTCCATCAAACGTGACAAACATGGATGCACGTATTAATCTCCCTTTCTTCATGATTGGGCACCATAAACACATTTTCTCATTAGGATAGATGACATCCATGCTTTAGCTTGATAAGAAAAGGTTTTCTTTCAACCATTTTTTGGAATCAATGTTATTCCATCAATCCTGACTCATATGGATGCACATAAGAAATTCTTTTTCTTCTGGATTAGGCAGCATAAACACATTCTCCTTATAGGTATAGATCACATTGATGCTTTGGCTTGATAAGAAAAGCTTTTTTTCCCTTTGTATTTTGGAATAATGTTATTCAATTAATTTGTGACAAACATGGATGCAAGTAAGAATCTCATTTTTTTCATGATTTGGCACCATATACACATTCTTCTCAATGGAATAGATGATATTGATGCTTTGGCTTGGCATGAAAAGCTTTTCTTTCCACCATTTTTTGAAATCAATGTTATTCCATCAATGATGACAAACATGCATTCACATAATAGTCTCTTTTTTTTTCATGATTGGGCATCATAAACACATTCTCCTCATTGGGATAGAGGATATTGATGCTTTGGCTTGGTATGAAAAGCTTTTTCTTCCACCATTTTTTGGAATCAATGTTATTCCATCAATGATGACAAACATGCATGCATGTAATAATCTCTTTTTTTTTTCATGATTGGGCATCATAAACACATTCTTTTCATTGGTATAAATGACATTGACACTTTGGCTTGATAATAAAACCTTTTCTTTCCACCATTTTTTGGAATCAATGTTATTTCATCAATTGTGACAAACATGGATGCCCATGTTAATCTTCTTCTTTTCATGATTAGGCTCCACAAACAAATTCTCCACATTGGGATAGATAATATTGATGCTTTGGCTTGATAAGAAAAGCTTTTCTTTCCACGGGTTTTTGGAATCAATGTAATTCCATCAATTATGACTAATAGGCATGCACGTAACAATCTTTTTTTTTTCATGATTGGGCACCATGTACACATTCTCCTTATTGCGATAGATGACATTGATGCTTTAGCTTGATAAGAAAAGCTTTTCCTTCCACCATTTTTTTGGAATCAATGTTATTTCGTCAATCTTGACAAGCATGGATGCATGTAATAATATCCTTTTTTTCTCATGATGGGCACCATAAACACATTCTCCTTATTGGAATATAAGATATTGATGCTTTGGCTTGTTATGAAAAGCTTTTTTTCCACCATTTTCAAAATCAATGTTATTTTGTCAATCGTGACAAACATGAATACATGTAATAATCTCTTTTTCTTCATGATTGGGCATCATAAATGAATTCTCCTCACTGGGATAAATGACATTGATGCTTTGGCTTGATAATAAAAGCTTTTCTTTCCACCATTGTTTTGGAATCATGTTATTCCGTCAATCTTGAAAAGCATGGATGCATGAAATAATATCCTTTTTCCTCATGATTAGGCACCATAAACACATTCTCCTCATTGGGATAGAAGATATTGATAGTTTGGCTTGTTATGAAAAGCTTTTTTTCCACCATTTTTGAAATCAATGTTATTTCGTCAATCGTGGCAAACATGAATGCATGTGATAATCTTTTTTTCTTCATGATTGGGCATCATAAATAAATTCTCCTCATTAGGATAGATGACATTGATGATTTGCCTAGATAAGAAAGGCTTTTTTTCCTTTATTTTTTTGAATCAATTTTATTTCATCAATCATTACAAACATGGATGCACGTATTTATCTCCTTTTTTTCATGATTAGGCACCATAAAAACATTTCATCATTAGGATAGATGACATTGACGATTTGGCTTGATAAGAAAAGCTTTTCTTTCCACCATTTTTTGGAATTAATGCTATTTTGTCTTGTGACAAACAGGGGTGCACATGTTAATCTCTTTTTTTTCATGATTAGGCTCCATTAACACATTCTCCTCATTGGGATAGATGAAATTGATGCTTCTGCTTGATAGGAAAAGCTTTTCTTTCCATGGTTTTTTGGAATCAGTGCAATTCCGTCAATGATGACAAACAGACATGCATGTAACAATCTCTTTTTTTTATGATTGGTCTCCTCATTGGGATAGATGACATTGACAATTTGGCTTAAGAAAAAAAGCTTTTCTTTCCATATTTTTTTTTCTAATCAATATTATTTCATCAACTGTGACAAGCATGGATGCACGTGTTAATCTTCTTTTTTTCATGATTAGGCTCCATAAACGCATTCTCCTCATTGGGAGAGATGACATTGATGTTTTGGCTTGATAAGGAAAGCTTTTTTTCTTTTATTTTTTGGAATCAATGTTAATCCATCAATCATGACAAACATGGATGCACATGTTAATCACCTTTTTTTCATTATCTGGCACTATAAATACATTCTGCTCATTAGCATAGATGACATTGATGCTTTGGCATGATATGAAAAGCTTTTCTTTCCTTTCTTTTTTGGAATCAATATTATTTTGTCAATCGTGACAAACTTGGATGCACATATTAATCTCCTCTTTTTCTTGATTGGGCACCATAAACAAATGCTCCTCATTGGGATAGAGGACATTGATGGTTTAGCTTGATAAGAAATGCTTTTCTTTCCACCATTTTTTGGAATCAATGTTATTCTGTCAATTGTGACAAGCATGCATGCATGTAATAATCTTTTTTTTTCATGATTGGGCACCATAGACACATTCTCCTTATTGCGATAGATGATATTGATGCTTTGGCTTGGTATGAAAGGATTTTCATTCCACCATTTTTTGGAATCAAAGTTATTCTGTAAATCGTGATAAATATTCATGCACGTAATAATCTCTTTTTTATCAGGATTAAGTATCATAAACACGTCTCTGCATTGCGATAAATGACATTAATGCTTTGCCTAGATAAGAAAGGCTTTTCTTTCCTTGATTTTTTGGAACCAATGTTATTCTGTTAAACGTGGCAAACTTAGATGTACATATTTATCTTTTTTTTTAATGATTAGGCACCATAAACACATTTGCTCATTAGGATAGATGACATTGATGCTTTGGCATGATAGGAAAATCTTTTCTTTCTAGCATGCTTTGGATTCAATGTTATTCTGTCAATTAAGACAAACGTGTATCCACATAATAATCTCTTTTTCTTTTTATAATTGGGCACCATATGCATATTCTCCATATTAGGATAAATGATATTGATGCTTTATTTTGATAAGAAACGCTTTCCTTTACACCATTTTTTAGAATCAATGTTATTCTATCAATCATGACAAGCATGGATGCATGTAATAATATCCTTTTTTTCATGATTGGGCACTATAAACACATTCTCCTTATTGAGATAGATGAGATTGATGCTTTGACTTGGTATGAAAAGCTTTTGTTTGCACCATTTTTTGAAATCAATGTTATTTCGTCAATCATGGCAAACGTGGATGCACATTAGATTCCATTTTTTTCATAATTGGGCACTATAAACACATTCTTCTCATTGGGATAGACGACATTGACACTTCGGCTTGATATGTAAAGCTTTTCATTCCTTCATGTTTTGGAATGAATAGTATTCCGTCAAACATGACAAACATGGATGCACGTATTAATCTCCTTTTCTTCATTATTGGGCACCATAAACACATTTCCTCACTAGGATAGATGACATTGAAGCTTTGGCTTAATAAGAAAAGCTTTTATTTCACCATTTTTTGGAATCAATGTTATTCTATCAATCGTGACAAACATGGATGCACATAAGAATCTCTTTTCTTTCATGGCTGGGCACCATAAGCACATTCTCCTTATTAGGATAGATAACATTGATGCTTTGGCTTATTAAGAAAAGCTTTTCTTTCCTTTATTTTTTGGAAGTAATTTAATTCTGTCAATCATGAGAAATGTTCATGCACGTAATAATCTCTCTTTTTTTTCATGATAGAGCACCATAAACACATTCTTGCCATTGGGATAGATGACATTGACACTTTGACTTGATAAGAAAAGTTTTTTTTGCTTCATTTTTAGGAATAATGTTAATCTATCAATCGTGACAAACATGGATGCATCCGTTAATCACCTTTTTTTCCTAATAAGGCACCATAAACACATTCTCCTCATTAGGACAGATGACATTGACACTTTGGCAATAGGAAAAACTTTTCTTTCCTTTATTTTTTGGAATGAATATTTTTTCGTCAATTGTGACAAATATGGATGCATATATTAATCTCCTTTTTTTCTGATTGGGCACCATAGACAAATTTTCCTTATTAGGATAGATGACATTGATGCATTAGCTTGATCAGAAAAGCTTTTCTTTACCCTATTTTTTGGAATCAATGTTATTCTATCAATCGTGACAAGCATGGATGCATGTAATAGTATCCTTTTTTTTTCATGATTGGCACCATAACACATTCTCCTTACTGGGATAAATTATATTGATGCTTTGGCTTAGTATGAAAAGCTTTTCTTTTCACCATTTTTTGGAATCATTATTATTCCATCAATCGTGATAAACATGCATGCACCTAATAATCTCTTTTTTTTTATGATTAGGCATCATAAACACATTCTCCTCATTGGGATAGATGACATTGATGCTTCATAACAAAAGCTTTTTTTTCCTTTATGTTTTGGAATCAATGTTATTCCTTGAAATGTGAAAAAACATGGATGCACATATTAATCTCCTTTTCTTCATGATTGGGCACCATAAACACATTTTCTCATTAGGATTGATGACATTGACACTTTGGCTTGTAAAAGAAAAGCTTTTTTTTCAACCATTTTTTGGAATCAATGTTATCCCGTCTACTGTGACACACATGCATGTACGTAAAAATCTCATTTTCGCCATGATTAGGCACTATAAACACCTTTTCCTCATTGGGATAGATGACATTGATGCCTTAAGAAAAGCTTTTTTTCCTTTATTTTTTGGAATCAATGTTATTCCGTCAATTGTGACAAACATAGATGCACGTAAGAATCTCCTTTTTTTTCTCGATTAGGCTCCATAAACACGTTCTCCTTATTGGGATAGATAATATTGATGCTTTGCCTTGATATTTGGAATCAATGTAATTCTGTCAATTGTGACAGACATGCATGCATGTAACAATCTATTTTTTTCATGATTAGGCATCATATACACATTCTCCTTATTGGGATAGATGGCATTGATGCTTTGGCTTGATAATTAAAGCTTTTCTTTCCACCAGTTTTTTGGAATCAATGTTATTTTGTCAAAAGTGACAAGCATGGATGCATGTAATATTATCATTTTTTTCATGATTGGGCACTATAAACACATTTTACTCATTGTGATAGATGATATTGATGGTTTGGCTTGGGATGAAAAGCTTGTCTTTCCACCATTTTTTGGAATCAATGTTATTCCGTCAATCATGGCAAACATGCATGCATGCAATAACCTATTTTTTTTATGATTGGGCATCATAAACATATTCTTCTCATTGTGATAGATGACATCGATGCTTTCACTTGATACGAAAAGCTTTTCTTTCCATCATTTTGCTGGAATCAATGTTATTCCGTCAAAAGTGACAAACATAGATGCACGTATTAAACTCTTTTTTTTCATGATTGGGCACCATAAACACATTTCCCCATTAGGATAGATGACATTGATGCTTTGGCTTGATAACTAAAGCTTTTCTTTCAACCATTTTTTAGAATCAATGTTATTTTGTCAATCATGACAAATATGGATGCATGTAAGAATCCCTTTTTTTTCGTGTTTAGGCACCATAAACAGATTCTCGTCATTAGGATAGATGACATTGATGCTTTGGCTAGATAAGAAAAGCTTTTCTTTCTTTCATTTTCTGGAATTAATGTTATTCCATCAATCACGACAAACATGGATGCTGTTTTTAATCTCATTTTCACCATGACTAGGCATTGTAAATACATTTTCCTCATTGGGATAGATGACATTAATGCTTTGGCTTGATAAGAAAAGCTTCTCTTTCAAGCATTTTTTGGAATCAATGTTATTCTGTCAATTGTGACAAACATGGATGCACATAAGAATCTCTTTTTCCTGATAATTAGGCAACAAAAACACATTATCTGCATTCACATAGAGGACTTTGACTCTTTGGCTTTTTAAGAAAAGCTTTTCTTTCTTTCTTTTTTTGGAATCAATGTTATTTTGTCAATCATGACAAACATTAATGCACGTATTTTTCTCTTTTTTTTCATGACTGGGCACCATAAACACATTTGCTCATTAGGATAGATGACATTGATGCTTTGGCTTGAAAAGAAAGGCTTTTCCTTCCACCATGTTTTGGAATCAATGTTAATCCGTCAGTTGTGACAAACATGCAAGCACATAGTAATCTCTTTTTTTTTTTTAATGATTGGGTGCCATATGCATATTCTCCTCATTGGGATAAGTGATATTGATGCTTTATCTTGATAAGAAAAGCCTTTCTTTCCACTATTTTTGGAATCAATGTTATTCCGTTAATCGTGGTAAATATGGATGCACGTAATAATCTCCTTTTTATCTTGATTGGGCACCATAATCATATTCTTCTGGTTGGCATAGATGACATTGATGCTTTGGCTTGATAAGAAAAGCTTTTCTTTCCTTCATTTTTTGGAATCAAGGTAATTTCGTCAATTGTGACAAACATGCATACACGTAATAATCTCTTTTTTTTCATGATTGGGCACCACATGCAGATTCCCCTTATTGGGATAAATGATATTAGTGCTTTATCTTGATAAGAAAGGCTTTTCATTCCACCATTTTATGGAATCAATGTTATTTCATCAATTGTGACAAGCATGGATGCACATAATAATCTCCTTTTTTTTTTTTGTGATTAGGCACCGTATACATATTCTCCTGATTGGGATAGATGATATTGTTGTTTGGGCTTGGAATGAAAAGCTTTTGTTTCCACCATTTCTTGGAATCAATGTTATTCCATCAATCGTGACAAACAAGCAAGTATGTAATAACCTTTTTTTTTCATGATTAGGTACCATAAACACATTCTCCTCATTAGGATAGATGACATTGACACTCTGGCTTTAAAAAAAAAGGCTTTTCTTTCCTACATTTTTTGGAATCAATGTTATTCTGCCAATCATGACAAACATGGATGCTCGTATTAATCTCTTTTTCTTCAAGATTGGGCACTATAAACACATTTTCTCATTAGGATAGATGACATTTATGCTTTGGCTTGATAAGAAAAGCTTTTTGTTCCACTATTTTTTGGAATCAATATTATTTTATCAATTGTGACAAACATGGGTGATGTAAGAATCTCTTTTTTTCTCTGATTAGATACCATAAACACATTCTCCTCATTGGGATAGATGACATTGATGCTTTGGCTTGACAAGAAAAGCTTTTCTTTCCATATTTATTGTAATCAATGTTATTTCATCAATTGTGGCAAACATGGATGCACATGTTAATCTCTTTTTTTTATGATTAGGCTTCATAAACACATTCTCCTTATTGGGAAAGATGACATTGACATTTTGGCTTGATAAGAAAAGCTTTTCTTTCCTTCATTTTTTGGAATCAATGTTAATCCATCAATCATGACAAGCATGGATGCATTTAATAATCTCTCTTTTTTTTTATGATTGGGCACCATAAAGATATTCTCCTCATTGGGATAGATGATATTGATGTTTTGGCTTGGTATGAAAAGCTTTTTTTCCACCATTTTTTGGAACAATGTTATTCCACCGATCGTGGCAAACATGGATGCACGTAAGAATCTCTTTTTTTTATGATTGGGCATCATAAGCATGTTGTCTTCATTAGGATAGATGACAATGACGCTTTGGCTAGATAGGAAAGGCTTTTCTTTCCATCATTTTTTGGAACCAATATTATTCCGTCAATCATGACAAACATGGATGCACGTATTTTTCTTCCTTTTTAAATGATTGGGCACCATACACACATTTGCTCCAGGAAAGATGACATTGGTGCTTTGGCTTGATAAGAAAAGCTTTTCTTTCCACTATGTTCTAGAATCAATGTTATTCCATCAAATGTGACAAATGTACATGCATGTAATAATCTTTTTTTTTTGTGATTCGGCACCATAAACACATTTTCCTTATTGGAATAAATGATATTGACGCTTTATCTTGACAAGAAAAGCTTTTCTTTCCACTATTTTTAGGAGTCAATGTTATTCTGTTAATTGTGACAACAATAGATGCATGTAATAATCTCTTTTTTTCATGATTGGGCACCATATGCACATTCTCCTGATTGGGATAGATGATTTTGATGCTTAGGCTTGGAATGGAAAGCTTTTTTTTTCCACGAATTTTGGAATCAATGTTATTCCGTCAAACATGACAAACAAGTATGCACGTAATAATCTCTTTTTTTTTATGATTAGGCACCAGAGACACATTCTCCTCATTGGGATAGATGACATTGATGCTTCGGCTTGATAAGAAAAGCTTTTATTTCCTTCATTTTTTGGAATCAATTTTATTCTGTCAATTATGACAAACATGGATGCATGTATTAATCTCCTTTTCTTCATGACTGGGCACTATAAACACATTTTCTCATTAGGATAGATGACATTAATGCTTTGGCTTGATAAGAAAAGTTTTTTATTCCACTATTGTTTGGAATCAATGTTATTTTCTCAATCGTGACAAACATGGATGCATGTAAGAATCTCATTTTTTCCATGATTAGACACCATAAACACATTCTCCTCATTGGGATAGATGACATTGACGCTTTGGCTTGACAAGATAAGCTTTTCTTTCCACATTTTTTGAAATCAATGTTATCCCGTCAATTGTGACAAACATGGATGCACGTGTTAATATCCTTTTTTCATGGCTAGGCTCCATAAAGACATTCTCCTCATTGGGAGAGATGACATTGATATTTTGGCTTGGTAAGGAAAGGTTTTCTTTCCTTCATTTTTTGGAATTAATGTCAATCCATCAATCGTGATAAACATGGATGCACGTGTTAATCACCTTTTTTCCATAGTTAGCCACCATAAACACATTGTGCTCATAAAGATAGATGACATTGATGCTTTGGCTTGATATGAAAAGCTTTTCTTTCCTTTATTTTTTGGAATCAATATTATTTCATCAATCGTGACAAACATGGATGCACATATTAATCTCCTTTTTTTCTTGATTGGTCACCATAAACAAGTTCTCTTCATTGGGATAGAGTACAATGATGCTTTAGCTTGATAAGAAATGCTTTTCTCTCCATTATTTTTTAGAATCAATGTTATTCCGTCAATCATGACAAACATGGATGCACATAAGAATCTTTTTTCTTTCATGACTAGGCACCATAAACACATTCTCCTCATTGGGCTAGATGACATTGATGCTTTGGCTTGATAAAAAAAGCTTTTTTTCCCTTCATTTTTTGGAAGCAATGTAATTCTGTTAGTCGTGACAAACGTTAATGCATGCAATAATCTCTTTTTTTTTTTCATGATTGGGTGCCATAAACATATTCTCGCCATTGGGATAGATGACATTGACACTTTGGCTTCCTAAGAAAAGCTTTTTTTTGCTTCATTTTTAAGAATCAATGTTATTCTGTCAATCATGACAAACATTGATGCACGTGTTAATCACCTTTTTCCTGATGAGGCACCATAAACACATTCTCCTCACTAGGACAGTTGACATTGACACTTTGGCCTGATAGGAAAAATTTTTCTTTCGTTAATTTTTTGGAGTCAATATTTGTTCGTCAACTGTTTCAAACATGGATGCAAATACAATCCCCTTTTTTTTATGATTGGGCACTATAAACAAATACTCCTCGTTAGGATAAAGGACATTGATGCTTTAGCTTGACAAGAAAAGCTTTTCTTTCCTCTATTTTCTGGAATCAATGTTATTCCGTCAATCAAGTATGCATGGAATAATCTCTGTTTTTTCATCATTGGGCACCGTAAACACATTCTCCTTATTAGGATAGATGACATTGATGCTTTGGCTTAATAAGAAAAGCTTTTCTTTCCTTCAGTTTTTGGAATCAATGTTATTCAATCAATTATGACAAATATGGATGCACGTATTAATCTCCCTTTCTTCATGATTGGGCACTTTAAACACATTTCCTCATTAAGATAGATGACATTGATGCTTTGGCTTGATAGGAAAAGCTTATCTTTCCGCCATTTTTTGGAATCAATGTTATTTCGTCAATCGTGACAAACATGGATGCATGTAAGAATCTCCCTTTTTTCATGATTAGACACCATAAACACATTCTCCTCATTGGGATAGATGACATTGATGTTTTGGCTTGATAAGAAAAGCTTTTCTCTCTATATTTTTTGGAATCAATGTTATTTCATCAATTGTGACAAACATGGATGCACATGTTAATCTTTTTTTTTCTTGACTAGGCTCCATAAACACATTCTCCTCATTGGGATAAATGACATTGATGTTTTGGCTTGATAGGGAAAGCTTTTCTTTCTTTCATTTTATGGAATCAATGTTAATCCATCAATCATGACAAATGTGGATGCATGTGTTAATCATGTTTTCTTTATGATTAGGCACCATAAACACATTCTACTTATAAGGATAGATGACTTTGATGCTTCGGCCTTATATGAACATCTTTCTTTCCTTCATTTTTTGGAATCAATATTATTCTGTCAATTGTGACAAACATGGATGCACATATTAATCTCCTTTTTTTCTTGATTACGCACCGTAGATAAATTCTCCTCAATGGGATAGATGACATTGATGCTTTGGCTTGATAAGAAATGCTTTTCTTTCCACCATTTTTTGGAATCAATGCTATTTCGTCAATTATAACAAGCATGGATGCATGTAATAATCTCTTTTTTTTCATGATTTGGCACCATATACGCATTCTCCTCATTGGGATAGATGATATTGATGCTTTGGCTTGTATAAAAAGCTTTTCTTTCCACCATTTTTTGGAATCAATGTTATTCCGTCAATCGTGACAAACATGCATGCACGTAATAATCTCTTTTTTATCAGGATTAGGCATCATAAACATGTTCTCCTCATTGGGATGGATGACAGTGATGCTTTGGCTAGATAAAAAAGGCTTTTCTTTCCTTCATTTTATGGAATCAATGTTAATCCATCAATTGTGACAAACATGGATGCATGTGTTAATCACGTTTTTTTCATGATTAGGCACCACAAACACATTCTACTCATAAGGATAGATGACATTGATGCTTTGGCCTTCTATGAACAGCTTTTCTTTCCTTCATTTTTTGGAATCAATATTATTTCGTCAATTGTGACAAACATGGATGCACATATTAATCTCCTTTTTTTCTTGATTACGCACCATAGACAAATTCTCCTCATTGGGATAGATGACATTAATGCTTTGGCTTGATAAGAAATGCTTTTCTTTCCACCATTTTTTGGAATCAATGTTATTCCGTCAATTATAACAAGCATGGATGCATGTCATGATCTCTTTTTTTTCATGATTTGGCACCATATACACATTCTCCTCATTGGGATAGATGATATTAATGCTTTGGCTTGGTATAAAAAGCTTTTCTTTCCACCATTTTTTGGAATCAATGTTATTCTGTCAATAGTGACAAACATGCGTGCACATAATAATCTCTTTTTTTTTTAGGATTGGGCATCATAAACACGTTCTCCTTATTGGGATAGATGAGATTGATGCTTTGGCTAGATAAAAAAGGCTTTTCTTTCCTTATTTTTTGGAATCAATATTATTCTATCAATCATGGCAAACTTGGATGTATGTATTTATCACCTTTTTTTTTTCATGATTGGGCACCATAAACACATTTGCTTATTAGGATAGATGACATTGATGCTTTGGCATGATAAGAAAATTTTTTGTTTCCACCATGTTTTGGAATCAATGTTATTCTATTAATTATGACAATCATGTATGCAAGTAATAATCTTTTTTTTTCAAGATTAGGCACCAAATGCGCGTGTTAATCACCTTTTTTTTTTCCTGCTAAGGCACCATCAGCACATTCTCCTCATTCGGACAGATGACATTGACACCTTGGCTTGATAGGAAAAACTTTTCTTTCCTTAATTTTATGGAATCAATATTATTCCATTAATTATGACAAAACATGGATGCATATATTAATCTCTTTTTTTTTTTTGTGATTGGGCACTATAAACAAATTCTCCTCATTGGGATAGATGACATTTATGCTTTGGCTTGACGTGAAAAGCTTTTCTTTCCCTCATTTATTGGAATTGATGTTATTCCATCAATCGTGACAAGCATGGATGCATATAGTAATATCCTTTTTTTCATGATTGGCACCATAAACATATTCTCCTCATTGGGATAAATGATATTGATGCTTTGGCTTAGTATGAAAAGCTTTTCTTTCCACCATTTTTTGGAATCAATGTTATTTCGTCAATCGTAACAAACATGCATGCACGTAATAATCTCTTTTTTTTTCTTGGTTGGGCATCATAAGCACGTTCTCTTTACTAGGATAGATAACAATGATGCTTTGGCTAGATAAGAAAGGCTTTTCTTTTGTTCATTTTTTGGAACCAATGTGATTCCATCCATCGTGACAAACATGAATGCACGTATTTTCTCCTTTTTTTTAATGATTAGGCACCATAAACACTTTTGCGCTAGGAAAGTGACATTGATGCTTTGGCTTGACAAGAAAAGCTTTTCTTTCTACCATGTTTTGGAATTAATGTTATACCGCTAAATGTGACAAACGTGCATGCCCGTAATAATCTTTTTTTTTTCATGATTGGGCACCATAAACACATTTTTCTCATTGGGATAAATGATATTGTTGCTTTATCTTGATAAGAAAAGTTTTTCTTTCCACCATTTTTTGGAATCAATGTTATTCTGTCAATTACGAGAAGCATGGATTCAAGTAATAATATTCTTTTTATAATTATTGGGCACCATAAAAATGTTTTCCTCATTAGGATAGATGACATTGATGCTTTGGCTTGATAAGAAAGGCTTTTTTTTTTCCACCTTGGAATCAATGTTATTCCGTCTATCGTAACAAGCATGGATGCATGTAATAATATCCTTTTTTTCATTATTGGGCACTATAAGTACATTCTCCTCATTGGGATAGATGGTATTGATGTTTTGGCTTGGTAAGAGAAGCTTTTTTTTCAACTATTTTTTGGAATCAATGTTATTCCGTCAATCATGACAAACATGGCAGCATGTTATAATCTTTCTTTTTTCATGATTGGGAACCGTAAACACATTCTCCTCGTTGGGATAGATGACATTGATGCTTTGGCTTGATAAGAAAAGCTTTTATTTCCTTTATTTTTTTGGAATCAATGCAATTCCGTCTATTATGACAAACATGCATGAACGTAGTAATCTCTTTTTTTCTCATGATTAGGCACCATATACACATTCTCCTGATTGGGATAGATGATATTCATGCATTGGCATGGTATGAAAAGCTTTTCTTTTCACCATTTTTTTGGAATCAATGTTATTCCGTCAACCAAGACAAATATGCAAGCATATAATAACCTCTTTTTTATCATGATTGGGCATCATAAAAACATTCTCCTGATTAAGATACATGACATTGACACTTTGGCTGGAAAACAAAGGCTGTTCTTTCCTTCTTTTTTGGAAAAAAAATGTGATTCTGTCAATCATGATAAACATGAATGCATGTATTTATCTCTTTTTTTATGATTGGGCACCATAAATGCATTTGATCACTAGGATAGATGAAATTGATGCATAGGCTTGATAAGAAAAGCTTTTCTTTCCTTCATTTCTTGGAATCAATTTGTAATTCCATCAATTATGACAAACATACATGCACATAACAATCTCTTTTTTTTATGACTGGGCACCATATACACATTCTCCTCATCAAGATAGTGATATTCATGCTTTGGCTTAGTATAAAAAGCTTTTCTTTTTGTCGTTTTTTGGAATCAATGTTATTCTGTCAATCATGACAAACAAGCATGCACGTAATAATATCTGTTTTTGCATGATTGGGCACCATATAAACACTTTCGTCATTAGGATAGATGATATTGAGGTTTGGCTTGATAAGGAAAGCTTTTCTTTCCATCATTTTCTAGAATCAATGTTATTTTGTCAATTATGACAAACAAGGATGCACGCATTAATCTACTTTTTTTTCATGATTGGGCACTGTAAACGCATTTCCTCATTAAGATAGAAGACATCGATGCTTTGGCTTGATAAGAAAAACTTTTCTTTCCATGATTTTTTGGAATAAATGTTATTCCATCAATTTTGACAAACATGTATGCATGTAAGAATCTTGTTTTTTTTTTCATGATTGGGCACCACAAATGTGTTCTCCTCATTAGGTAAGATGATATTGAGGGCTTTGGCTTGATAAGAAAAGCTTTTCTTCCCACTATTTTTTGGAATCAATGTTATTTCGTCAATTATGACGAACAAGGATGCACGTGTTAATCTACTTTTTTTCATGATTGGGCATCGTAAACACAAATCCTCATCAGGATAGATGACATTGGTACTTTGGCTTTGATAGGAAAATCTTTTCATTCGGCCATTTTTTGGAATTAATGTTGTTCCATTAATCGTGACAAACATGGATGCACGTGGGAGTCTCTTTTTTTTCTTAATTTGGCCACCATAAGCACATTCTCCTTATTTGGATGGATGATATTGACACTTTGGCTTGATATGAAACACTTTTCTTTCCACCATTTTTGGGAATCAATATTATTTCATCAATCATGACAAGCATGGAAGCATGTAATAATATCCTTTTTTTCATGATTGGGCACCACAAACATATTCTCTTCATTAGGATAGATGACATTGACACTTTGGCTTGGTAGGAAAAGCTTTTCTTTCCTTCATTTTTTGGAATCAATGTTGTTCCATCAATCGTGACAAACATAGATGCCCATAGTGATCTCATTTTCTTCCTGATTGGGCACCATAAACACGTTTCCTCATAGGATAGATGACATTAATAGTTTGGCTTGATAAGAAAAGCTATTCTTTCTACCAATTTTTGGAATCAATGTTATTCTGACAATTGTGACAAACAAGGATGCACTTAAGAATCTCATTTTCTTCATGATTGGGCACCATAAACACATTCTCTTCATTGGGATAGATGACATTGATGTTTTGGCTTGATAAGAAAAGCTTTTCTTCCTCCATTTTTTGGAATCAATGTTATTCCATCAATTGTGACAAGCATTGATGCATGTAATAATCCCTTTTTTTCATGATTGGGCACCATAAACATATTCTCTTCATTGGGAAAGATGACGTTGATGTTTTGGCTTGATAATAGAAGTTTTTCTTTCCAATGTTTTTTGGAATCAATATTATTTCGTCAATTATGACAAACATGGATGCATGTAATAATCCCCTTTTTTCCATGATTGATAAACACGTTCTCATCGATGCTTTGGCACTTTTCTTTCCTTTCTTTTTTGGAATCAATGTAATTCCATCAGTTGTGACAAACATACATGCACATAATAATCTCTTTTTTTCGAGATTGGGCATAATATACACATTCTCCACATTGGGATAGATGATTTGATGCTTTGGCTTGGTATTAAAAGCTTTTCTTTCCACCATTTTTTGGAATCAATGTTAATCCGTCAATCGTGACAAACAAGCATGCGCCTAATAATCTCTTTTTTTCATGATTGGGCACCATAAACACATTCTCCTCATTGGGATAGATGGCATTGACGCTTTGGCTTGATAGGAAAAGCTTTTCTTTCCCTTATTTTTTGGCATCAATATTATTTCGTTAATTGTGACAAACTTGGATACACGTATTAATCTCTTTTTCTTCATGATTGGGAACCATATACTCATTTCATGATTAAGATAGAGGATATTGATGCTTTGGCTTAATAATAAAAGCTTTTTTTCCACCATTTTTTGGAATCATTGTTATTCCGTCAATCGTGACAAGCATGGATACATGTAATAATATCCCATTTTTCATTATTGGGCACCATAAACACATTCTCCTCATTATGATAGATGATATTGATGCTTTGGCTTGGTATGAAAAGCTTTTCTTTCCACCATTTTTTGGAATCAATGTTATTTCGTCAATTGTGACAAACTTGCACACACGTAATAATCTCTTTTTTATCATGATTGGGCATTGTAAACACGTTCTCCTCATTGGGATAGATGACATTGATGCTTTGGCTTGATAAAGAAAAGCTTTTCTTTCAACCATTTTTTGGAATCAATGTTATTCCGTCAATCATGACAAACATGGATGCATGTAAGAATCTCTTTCTCTTCATGATTAGGCAGCATAAGTGCATTCTCCTCATTCGGATAGATGACATTGATGCTTTGGCTTGAAAAAAAAAGCTTTTCTTTCCACTATTTTTTGGAATTAATGTTGTTCTGTCAATCATGACAGGCATGGATGCATGTAATAATATCCTTTTTTTTCTTGATTGGGCACCATAACTGCATTCTCCTTATTATGGTAGATGACATTGGTGTTTTGGCTTGATAAGAGAATCTTTTCATTCCATCATTTTTTGCAGTCAATATTATTCTGTCAATCTTGACAAACATGGATGCATGCAATAATCCCCTTTTTTTCATGATTAGGCATCATAAACACATTCTCTTCGTTGGGATAGATGACATTGACGCTTTGGCTTGATAAGAAAACCTTTTCTTTCCTTCATTTTTTGGAATCAATTCAATTTCATCAAATGTGACAAACGTGCATGTAGGTAATAATCTCTTTTTTTCATGATTGGGAACCATTCATACATTCTCCTCTTTGGGATAGATGATATTGATGCTTTGGCT
>JBBYHO010508035.1:9556-20956 GCA_038382025.1 Adansonia gregorii | reverse complement strand
ATAAAATAATTATTAACAAAAACAGATAAAAGAGGAAAATTTCTTTAGAGAACTGCAAAATAAATCAATTAACTAAAAATCATTTATTATATTGTTATTAAAATAAATAATTATCAATAAAAAAAGAAAAAAATATTTATGTGAGAAATTATGATTATTTTTTATCATTTGAGAAGAGAAAAAAAGAAGAATAGCCAGAATAATTAGTTGGTTTAGGCTCTCACAATTAAAAAATAGTGAATTCGATTGATAAAAAAAAATGTACTCAAGTCTTTATGAATTTATCACTTGATTTAAAAAAAAATTAAATTTTATGTTTTATTATTTAAAATTGACTTAGCAATATCTTTTTAATTTTTGAGAGACATATAATTTTAAATAATTATTTTTTATATTGAAATATAATTATTTTAATAAATAAATTTATATATTAAAATATTTAAAATTATTTATATAAGCAATTTTTATTTAATATAATTGAAATTATATAAAAAAAATTAAGTCTTAGAGAAACGGGGAGGAGACATTGTGGAAACGGTTAACTGTAAAATTAGCCACTCTATTATACCAGTTTTTTCAATTAGATATCCCAAAAATTTTTTGTCCCAAATAGGTATCAAATTATGATTTGTCAACACTTAACCCCATTTTTAGACATCATTAGGAAAAAAGCTCATACGGCATTTTTTTAGCCAATCATAGCGTGCCATGTGTATAAAATATAGCCACATCAACAAAATAAAAGAATAATTTTTAATTCAACAAATTCAAAAAATAAACAAAAATTTAGAAAATATAAAAAATAATAAAAATAAAAATTTATAAATTATAGAAAATTTATAAATTTTAAAAAACAAAAAAATCTAAAAATCTAAAAACAATTATTAAAATAATTTTAAAATTTTAAAATATAAATAAATAAAAATATCTAAAATTAATATTAAAGTTAAAAACTAAAAAATTAAAAGTATAAAATTGAAATAAAAAAAAAAATGAAGGGACATGAAGGGAGAGGAAAGGAAAAAAAGGAAGGGCGAGGAAAAAAGGGAGGGAAGGAAAGAGAGAGGAAAAGGGGTCGAAGGGAAGGGAAGGATCACTCAGCCTTAGTTTGGCTAGATCGGTAGTTGTTCAGCAGATCAATGGTTATCTGGCTAGAGAAAGACTGAATCGGGAGAGCGAAAGGGAAAGGGAAAGAGAGACGGAAAAGGAAGGGGCCTATTTTTGCACCGGCTCGCCACAACTTGGTTAACCTCTCTTTTTTTCTCTCTATCCCTCCTCTTTCTCTCTCCTGATTCACTCTTCTCCTAGCTAGACAACCGCTAGTCTAGTCGAATCGAGGCTAATTGGTGGTCGATTGACCCTCTCTTTCTTCTCCGGCCCCTTTTTTTCTCTCTCCCCTTTCTTTCTTCCCTCCTTAGCTCTCATTGCCCTTTTCTTTTCCTCTCTGTCTCTTTTCTTTTTTTATCTGTTTTTCCTAATTTCTATTTTTTTATTAATTTTTAGATATTTTTAAGGTTTTTTAAATTTTTATATATATATGTTTGAATTTTTAATTTAAAAAATTCTTATATTTTTAATTAAATTTAAATTTTAAAATTTTTTAAATTTTAAAATTTGATGATGTGATTTTTATGAGAAATTTTATTATCTCATTCACTATTACTTGCCATATTAGCAAGGCTTTCGTAATATTAATACAAAAGTACTATGGGTTTGATAAAATTATAATTCAAGTATCTATTGGAGTAAAAAAAATTTTCAAATACCTAATAGAGAGAATTGATATAGTGGAGGGGCTAAGTTTACAATTAACCCTAATAGAAAAGCACTTGCGTTTTTCAATAGATTTATTGTAAAAATTTTGTTTAAAATTTGAATAAAAATATAAAGTTAGAAATTCTATAATTGTTTAAAACTTGAGAAAAAAAAAAACGCAAAGATGCAGGAAAAATCTTCCATAGAACCCAACAAAAAATTTAAATAATCAATCTATGAAAAGCATTTTTGGCAAATGCACCCAAAATTTCATGTCAAAAGGTATCCAATTATTTAAAGCAAAATTACATTATTGAGTTAGTATAATATTAGACATTTTAAGAAATAGAAAAACAAAGTAAGTTTTCACTTCACTAAATGCAAAAAAAAAAAAAAAAAAAGGTGCCAGTTGAAAGTAGGAGAAAAATTACAAAAATTGAGATTTGAATTTTATATCTGTTAAATGATATCTCTTAAAAATGATGACATAAATTGGTAGAATTAAGCTCGAAATTCTCAAAAAATGTTTTTGCATATTCTTTCAGAATCTTCTTTATTTGTTTTTTTTTTTCATGAAGAGGGAAAAATCGCTTATACGAAACAAGTTTTAGGCTTGGACACCCTCCATAAATCTTCTTGAAAAGCCTAATTATATCAATCAAGGAGATTTAAACTTATGAATATTAAAAGGTTCTTCAAGAACTAAATTAGCCAATAAATTAGCTCATGAATTGGTTTATTCATAAATATGAACCATAGCGTAATTCTAGTCCATTTAAAGAAACTGCTTGCAATCATAGATAATCTGGAAATAAGCGTCATCAACCCAGGAAGGCTACAAAATTTTATTTACAAATAAGACGGAATTAGATTACACAATAATTTTCCTACAACCCTGATCCTAAATACATTTTAAACTAGTAGAGATAACATAAATCTCAGCCATAGTGATCGAAACTCAACCAAGTTTCCTAGTGAAACCAAAAACCTAGGCCTTCACTCTCTCTACGTACTCTGCCATAAGCTAAATCACTTGGATTAACTTAGCGAATGCATCCACATTCAATTTGGCAAAGTTTGGAGAAAGGCACTACCAAGCAATATGATTGATTTAGGGGAAATTTACAAACAACAAGATACTTTTATGTAATCTTTGACACATACTATGATAGAACTAAAATCATTACTAGTCCATTCAAAATCGATTTCAAACACCAATCCGTTATTCCATTTCCAGAGCATTAACATATATGGAGAGTTAAAATGATCCATATAAGCTCCATGCAACCAATTTGACTAAAGAAGCAAAAATCATGAAAATTTCGAAGAATATGTAGAATGTCCTCTAAATTAGCATCACATCTCGAACACCAAGGAAAAGATGAGATTTTTTGTTTAACGTGAGCTTCCCTTTAAAAATCCTCTCATGAACTACAAGCCATAAAAAAAGGTTGAATTCAATGATGCAAATCCAACTTCCAAGATTGGATTCCAAAAGGGAACGGTGAAAAGCAATGTAAGAATTTAATTTAAGGAATGTACCTCTAGTTTTTACTGACAAAAAATGCGATTTTGCTTTAAGCACATGAAGATGGATACTCGGTATAAACCTTCTAATCTATTTATTTAGTTTTTAATAATTATTATATGGTAGTGCATAAAAAATTTATATAGAATAAACTAGAAACTTATACTAGATAACTAATTGGAGTTGTATTCTACGTCAAGGAATCTATATCCTAATTATTAACTAAAGTAGAGTTTAATTAACTTGAACTTTTATCACTAAAGTTTTATCTTAAAAACGATTTATCTAAATAATATTCATCTTAATAATAATTAAATAACTATCTTAGTTCACTTAATTATCATGTGAGCCATACAAAGTCTAACATTCTCCTAATTGGCACATATGATAAACCAAGAACTTGAATAGGTGACATTCAAATCCAAACTTAATGTGGCTTATCATAATGTGCTAAATACGATACAATTTTCTGCTAAACTTAATTTATGGAGTCACCTTTATACTTATTTAAGTGTGCTTAGTTACCTAGATGATATATCCCTTTTACTATAATCCTAAGCTTGACAAAGACAATTAAAAAGGATAGGTCTTAGTTGTCACAATATGGTCGGGATGCGAATCCTAACCTATCGGACTTAAAAAGTAGGTGAATCCTTCGTTTCTTTTATTCTTTTTTTTATTCATGTTTGATGACTAAGTCATTGAGATGAATTGCTTACTCAACGTAACCCTAAATAGTCATTATAAATTAACCATTTGTCTTAAAGTCACCACAAATCAATTTATGCTAAGTAAGATTGGTTACCTACTTAAGTTTGTATCTTAAAGGTTACAAAACCTTTGAAAACAAACTCTGAGGTCCACGTTAATATCATAGATCACGTGAAATGGTTCAAGACTTGGTTACAATCATGAATAAGGATCGATCCCTATCATGACACCTGAAAATCGGCACCTTTTAATTTTGTGTTGATTTAAATATTAATTTTTATTCGATTTCGTATTAGATGTTTAATTATAATTCTCGTATTTGAAATAAAATTCCCTAAACTAAATTTATTATTCTATTTAAGCAATCGGGCTTTTAATATTTTTTAAAACCAAAATGTCATTTGTATCCCACTAAATAAAACAGGTGAACTATAAAGTTTTATTTTATGAAATTCAAAAAATCTTGATTTTTGCTTGTTTATCTCGATATTAAAATAATCTATGATATACTAGGAGACATCCGTCATACTATTTTAATTCAGAGATATTACCTCAATTTTTGAAAATTTTTATTTTATTGAAAATAATAAAAACTCATATTAAGACATGGTTTCGATGAATAGTATGAAACTAGACTTAAAAGGCTTGGACATGGCCGAAGAGACCCAAATGTCCCTTAAAATGCATTTTTGATCATCTTATCATAATATGGGACCTTAAGGGGTGTTAATTCAGCATTGATAACCATTAAGGGTTAGGTTTCTAATGTGTTTGTACTAAGTGATGAATGCCTTTGCTAACTCTTTCCAAGAACGGATACAATTCTTGTTAAGATAGATATACCACATGGCAGTGAAACCCTTAAGACTATCTTGAAAGACAAGAATAAGTAACTTATCATTTTTAGTTTGAGTAGCTATCTTTCGAAAGTACATGGTGACGTGAGATACTTAGCATTTATTTCCATCATACTTCTCAAAACCAGAAGTCTTAAACTTATGCGAAATAACCACATCAGGCATAAGCAAAGTCCTTTAGTATCCATAATCCTATAAAAATCTAAATCTTCAATAGCTCGTAATTTTTCTTAAATAATGCTCGTTTTTGGCAAGAGTTAATCCCTTCTTTCACCTTTAACTTCTCTTGTTCTTTGGGATCATCCAAGTGTGGAATTGGAATAGGGTCTGATTTTGCCTCAAGAGCATGAAAAGTAAATCCTGAATATTAAGTGTGAGCATATGGATAACTAGGGTTTGCCATTGATTTTTTAATAATTTGTTTTTTTTTAACTTTTTAAAACCAACTTCATCAACATTTTTATTTCCTTTCTTCAGACTCATCATGACTTCTATTTCTTAGTTACTCTATCATTTATTCTTGAGCCTGTACAATTCTTTCCATCCTTATAACTTGCTCCTTAACCATTACTTTAGCCTTTGATCGAGTATTATAGGGATGCCGAACAAATTGTTCCAAAATTTTCATTTGTTGAGCTATCCTTGAACCTTTTAAAAATTTCTTATATTAGAATATCATGCTTAAAACTTTAAAGTTGGAATTACAATGCATATGTGCTTGGATGCTATGTATATGGAGAATATTTGCCACATAACATCGTAGATAAAAGAAATCTTAATTGCAAATTTTATAAAGAAATCATCAAATCCATAGAAATCTTAACATTACATGAAAATTCTTAAAACATAAAAATCGTTAAAAATCCTAAACAACATAAAATTCCTAGAACATCTCAAAATCCAAAAAAATTGAAAATAAAATAAAAAAAACTAAAAGTTGTAATGCCTCTAAAGGAATTTCTTGATATGTTGATAATGTGCCTGCACTTTTTACTAGAGCTTGAACAAACGTTGACCACTAGGTTGAAAAGGATGACCACTAGGTTGAAAAGGATGCACCTTTGCTTTCAATTTGATGATTCGATCATGCATATCAATAGCCTTTTGAGTTGCCACATTAAACTCATCACAAATGTTTTTCAAAAGATTATGTTCTGTTGAGTTTCGTTCTCATAATTGGGCACATTGCCCCTTTAACTCCCTTATTTTCTATTTGCTATATTAGCTTTGTATTAATCTTGGTTTTAATATAACTAAAATTTAAGCTTAATTAGCTTTTGTTTAAAAATTTTCAAGATAAGCATTTTCCATGAAATATTTTGTAAACACTTTGAAAAATACTAAAATGTGTTTTTAACTCCTTCAAGCACTCAAAAATTTGTTCTTAATACATATTTTTATATAAAACATTTTTAGATAAGTTTTACATGTTTTAAAATCATGAAAAACCTTTTAAAATTGATTTTCATATGAATGTATACATGTATGTATCGATACAATACTTGGTAGTAGCTAAATAACCTTAAAATACAAAAATCACTATTTATGTATTGAGACAGATCATTCTGTATTGATACGAGACTGTTCATGTATTGAGACATATCTTTCTATATCAATACAAGACTATTTAGTAGTCATATTTTGGACCATTAAATAAAATATATCAATTCCCACTCAATTGTATTGATACAGAGGCACGGGGAACAACGAGAAATGACATTTTAAAGGCTCTAATGGCTATATTCCTTCACCAGATATCCCCAATGGCTATAATCATGATCAAGGCTATAAATAAGCCTCTCCAACACATCCAATAAGTAGAAGAACCAAGAGAATTATGCTTAAAGTCAAATATTTCATCTTTTCCATCATTTTCACTAAGTAGTTCATCTTTGTATAGGATTAATTCTTTCTATTTTTGTATTCTTCATTTTGTATCTTTATATACATATTTCCTTTAAGCCAAAATTCTTGTAAACACCTAACCTTTAGAGATTCTATTTCTTTACACTCAAATCCTTGTAAAAAGGATAGGTTCCTACTTAGCCATTGAAAAGTAGAGAAGGTTTCTACTTAGCCTTCAAAAGTAGTGAGAGAGGGTTCTATCTTAGCCACAAAAGATAGGGGGTAGAGGTTTTTATTTTAGCCTTGAAAGACAGAGAGTGTAAAGGTTGTACCTTGTCCTTGAAAGGTAGACAATTTAAGTTAGTGAATTGTGAAAATCCGAGGTAAGTGAGGCAAAGATAAAGGACATAGGTAATTGAGGCTGAACCTTTCTAAATAATTGAGTTTGTTTCTATTTCCCTTATCTTTAATTGTTTATTTCTATTCATTAACTAGCACTCTGAATTTATTATTTAGATTTTTCAATTTTATTTATCAATGTTTTAATTTATCAAAATTTTGAGAAATCAATTCATCTCCCTCTCGATTTCATTCACCATTAAAAGGTTTAACAATTGGTATCAGAACTTGTGTCTCATTCTAATGGGCTTATGTTAACTTTGAATTTGGTTTTGATATAACAAACAACTTAAGCCAAGTTAATTTATACTCAACTTAGTATTTGTGTTAAAATTGAATAACATTTTGAAAAGTACTAAGTTTGTATTTTCTCAAAAATATATGTTCCAAAATGTATATGTATACTTAGAATTCTTTTTTAGATATGTTTGAGTTAATATCAAGTCAAGAAAAATTGTTTTACAAAGGATTTTAAAGGTATGTATCGATACAATGAAGAAATGTATCGATACTATGCTTAAAACCCTCATTTGTATAGATATTCTAAAGCATGTATCGATACATTATAGTAAGTATCGATACGCACCCCATATGTGTCGATACAACACTTAGCAGTAGCCAAGGTTTGGCTGAAACCCTTGAATGTATCGATATAGGAGTGTTTGTATTAATACAACTTGGTTGGTATTAATACTCAGTCCCCTGTATCGATATAACAAGCTGTAACAGTCACTTTTTTTTTATTCTTGTATCGATACTATTGGTATTGTATCGATACTATAGCGTGGGTCTGAATGAAAATAAGCATTTATAAAGGCTACAACGGCTCTCCAACCATCACATTAAATGCCCAACATCTATAAATCTATTTCAAGCTATAAATAGATGTTCCCAATAGTTGAAGAAGTAGAGATACAAAAGCATCATTCAAGCATTGAACAATAAAAGCTCAAAAAGTCTTCAAATTCTTCATTTTTACTTGTATCAAATTTATACTTTTCTAAGTTTATTTGTATCTCATTCACCGTGTACTTAAATTTCAACAAATATCCACCTACTAGAGGTTCAATTTGTTTGCAAAACACTATATTCATATCATAAAAGGGGTTATATGAAAGTGAGTGAAAATATTTAAGAATTTGGGGCAAAAAATCTAGTGCATCATGATAGACCCAAGCATGTGGAGATTAATCAACACTTTATCAAGGAAAAAATTGAACAAAAGGTGTTAAAAGTTTGCTAGACTCCTACACAATAGCAAACCGTTGATATCTCCCAAGAGCTCGGTTTGAACAACATTTGTCCAATTTAGGAATGATCGACATACATTTTTTAGCTTGAGGGAGAGTGCAAATTTCCAGATCTGTAGATTTATTGATTTTTAGATTTCCTGATTTTTTAGATATCCTTATATTATAGGATTATGATTATGAGAAAATTCTAATTTAATTATTTTTTTATTTGTAATTAATTTGTAATTACTCTAGTTACTAAGACTAGTCTTAATTTAGGCTGTATACATTAGTGTAAATTTTATTTTTAGAACATATAGAAATGAGAAAAACTATTCTCTCCAATCTGTTCTGGTCACTATAATCTATTCTTAATCTTTTACCTAAATTTCAACCAATATATTAACTATAACATATAAATACTGAAACAATATAAAATGAATTAAAGTGACATCACCATGATGTCATTGATAACCTTCTATAAGTTTAGAAATCCTGGGGTAGATTCAAAGTAATAATAAAAGGACCATGTAGTGTTCGGGTTGGAATAGAACAGGTCTTGTCCTATCCAATAACACTTAAACAAAGTAAATTTCTTATTGTTTAAGATTTGTACCTCTTATTTTCAAAGAAAATTGCTTTTGCTCTTTATATTTGATCTCTTTGCCAACCATTGTTACTTTCATCCGGTTTGTCACTGTGAAGTTACTAGCATAAAGACAAAGATCATTGAAACAATTTAAAATGGAATCGAGAAGCTCGACTTCACTGATGAATACATTGGATACTATGATCTTCTTAAAAAAAAAAGGCTATAGGGAAAATCAAGGACCCCAAAATCTTAAAGGTTCCTAGTACTCTCATCTTTCAAAATCTCTAAACAAAGCATCCAAAATCCAAATCATAAGCTAGAAATCTAAATAAACTCAAAACTTTTAAGAACAAAAACACTTAAACTTTTGTAAATTTCGCTCTGTGTATTATTTTTGCTCTTGTGTGTTTCTACTGTTTTTCCTTCTCCCTCAAATGCTGAGATTATGCTTGTTTTTACAGGAAAAATTAATAGAGTCCTAGTTCAACTTGGTTAGGGGTTCTTATTAGAATCAAAGTGTAGTTTCAATGCAAGTACATCTCTTTTTCATATTAATCTTAAAATTTAAGATTTTAATCTTAATCAAAGAGTTTTGCTCCGATCCAACGCGGTTTTTTCTTTTTTTCTTTTGAATTTTTATACTTTATTTTCTAATTTTTTCATTTTTTTGGATTTTTTAAATTAAAAATTAAAATAAATTAAAATAAAATTAAGATGAAAGACAAGATGAAACCTTGAACAAAAACTGGTGTCTACATGTCATAAGTTGCTCTAACCTAACTCCCACTTAATTACATATTCATATAACATGAATCATGGCGATGGCAATTTGAATGTTTTTTTTCATGTATTATAATGTATAATCATATCTAAAAGAGCACTCTTTATATAATGCTTTACAAATGAATTTTTTAAAATCATTCAAGGTCCAAACGACATGTAAACTTTATGTGCACTTACTGAAACTTGTTTAAAAACTTAAAGAATGTGAAACCAACAAATATGCCAAAATACATCCGAACAGAATTTACTAGGCCCATATGATTCACATGAAATTTAAACTATTTTGCCGATAATTCTTTAGTCATAGGATCTACCATCATTAAATCTATATAAAAATGTTGGGTATTCACTTTTTGCTTCTTTATCGACTCCCTAATACTAAGATACTTTATATCTATTTTCTTGCTATGACTTTCATTTTTAGCATTCTTAGAAAAGAGTACTGTATAAGAGTTGTCATAATAAATCTTTAATGACCTTGGTGAGAATTATCAAACCAAAGATAAAATATCTTAAGCTTATTGCTTGATATTATTTCATAACATAATTCCTTTAGTAGCATTCAAATGACCAATGTTAGAATTACTTTAATATCTAACAAGCATTTCTACTACAAACTGTGTCAAGTTTTTTTATAAAACTGACCATATATAAAGCTACTAATACTATATGCATATGATATATCTTTTATATATTTTTTCCAAATCATTTTGGGGCAATGGGTTAAATTGAATTTATCCTTCTTTTTTTCACAATTCATGCACTCTAGATAAACAACTTTGCATACCAACATATTGTCAAAAAAAAAAAAGTCCATTATATTTTGGAAGAAAATGGCTGAAACTTGTTGCATTGAGTTTCACACTGAGAGACAAAATTTATCCTTAAAAGTTAATAATGTTTCCACTTCTCAAACAACTTTTTGGTTCTACCATTTTGTTACCATTTTCAAATCACGAAAGGGAATGAAAATTTTCAAAGAAAACAAATATTATGTTTAATAAAATGAAAAAACAAAAGAAGAAAATTGGGAAACATATCATTATTTGATTGCTTCTGATTTCAGAAATCAATCAGCAATGCTCATTTTACTGTAATTTATTAAATTTCGTAGGCAATCATAGTTAATCATTACGAGAGTTGAGAAACCCTAAACTTATTAATTTTTTATTGCTTCTGATTCAGAAATCAGTGAACGTGTTCTTTTTAGGGTAAGTTGGGCAATCATGCTAATCATCACAAAGGATGAGAAAACCTTAAACATATAATAATTAGGAAAACTTTCGAAAAAAGAGAAATGAATTTTAAATTACGAAAAAAAGAAAGTATATTAGTGAGATTGTAATTTGTTTTATACTCTTGATGCATTGCGCTTTTAGTTCCACCAATCTTCAAGGGAAATGAACCGACCCCACCTAAAGATATAATGTATATATTATATAAATTTATCTATTAAAAATATTAGTTAAAAATAATAAAAAAATTAAAAAATATTTTATCTCTCAAATTTATAAAATAAAACATATTATATTAAATCTTAAATTATGAAATAATAAAAAATTATATTAAATCCTGAATTATTATTTAAAAATAATAAAAATAAAAAATATTTTATATTAAATTTTAAATTACTATTCAAAAAATAATAAAATAAATATTTTATATTAAATCTCAAATTATAATTTAAAAATAATAAAA
>JBBYHO010507966.1:0-10945 GCA_038382025.1 Adansonia gregorii | reverse complement strand
TTTTTTAGTATTCCTTAGAATAGTAAAACAAGCTTATTTGAGCTTTAGATCTTAGTTGAGATCTTGAAAATATCAATTTAGCTTTAGATTGATCCAATCTTGTCCATAAAACACTTTTATATTGCATATGTGGATCGTGCAAATTATGTTAATTTAGAAAAATATTGACACATATAAAATAATATGTTCTAATCTATTAAAACTTTTAAAGCATGAGAAATGTAACGCAAGTTGTCACTCGTCATACTTTAAACTGCAACCAACACTAACTTACTTGAATTTAATTTAATTTAGCCAAAAGAATTGAAAAACCCGGCATCCATCCATCCATCCATCCATCAAAAATCAATTAATTACAGTAACTACTAAGCAGTAATTTATCAAATTAATACAGCAGCCACCTTGCTTCGCCACAGATTATACAAATAAAATTCGTGACGGCTGGCACGTTTTTTTGAAATCTTACCCCACTGTCAAATAAATTTAACTTTAATAAGTTGCAAGTTTTTCTTACAACTTGAATTCCCAGACAGACAAATAGAATGGTAATGATGATTTAATTTTGGTAATGCTCAGATATTTAATTTCCCGCAAAGTCAGACCTTTCATGCATCAGACCATGCATGCATTAAAGCGGCGGACTCTAATTCCAGCGGGCTGCCAATTTAATCCCCAAAAAGAAAATCTATTTTTCTTTTAACAAAACAACAAAAACATTAATAAAAATCAACAGCCAATCCTTTTCGTAAGAATATAGGAGGAGGAGGAGGAGGAGGAGGAGGCCATTTCATGTTTTCCAATATAGCCAGCCCAACTAGTAATCCAAGATACTTTGCTAGAATATCCTAAAGATATTCCTTAAAGTTACTGTTAAATTTATAGTAATACTTATGCTCGTTCAATTTATTGAAAATAATTATCAATTATTGCATTTACTTCAATGTTATTACTATTAGCGGTATATAAGCAAAACCTAATTTTTGATGGATACAAAAGCACTGGCCACTGAACCAAAACATGACTTGCCACAAATGAAGTTGTTATACGTTGATTTATTTATTGTCATTTTCTCCTTAATCTGTTAGACTGTGACCAGATAAACTCAACCCTGCATAAAGCCCGTGCAACTTTCTTTGCTGAAGTGTGTTGAACTGAGAATACATGCCCAGCATTCCCGGTTTGTTAGCCATCTAACTTAGCTGTCGATATGCAAAACAAATAGAGGAACTGAACTTCGGTAATCTAATCAACAGAATTGCATATATCGACATCAGAAACGGTTGAAGATTTGGCCCTAATTCAAACCAAAAGATAGGAGAATATAAATTAGGAAATCCCAATACGACCAATATTTAGGTATCATTCCTATTCTTACCAAAAAGAAAAAGGAAAAATTCTATTTGCCCATCAATTTTATCTCCTCAAACATGACAAAGTTATTGGTTAAACTCAGAAGTGAGGTCTATCAAGCTATGGATAATAAATTACTAATTCACAAATGAGATATTACAACTAAATCGATTTATGAATACAAATATACAATTTATTAAGTCGTGCTTCACGGTTCGAAATTCCAAAAGGAGAGACGAAAATAATGTAGTAATTTAGTGTCGTCTATCATTTGAAGTGCTCTTTCTCGACAAGGAACAAGATATAAATTCCAAGTTTTATTTTTCTTTGTTGAACTTTCAAAAGTGACTACCTCAAAATACATACTGTATTTCCCTTTTAGAATTGATGCAAACGGCAAGCATTGAAAAGGCAACGAATTACTGGATTTGGGCGAACCTAATAGTTGACTATAGCAAGATGAAGGAGCAGAGGGGCCCAAGGCAGTGGGAGACTTGAGTCTATTTCGTGTATGCCTGCCCGCCCAATCTCACGTTTAACTTCAATATTTCTTCAAGTTCACTACTCCAAGTGCTTGTACCAATCATTGAAATCAATTCATGAACGCAGATAAGTCATCGTCTTACACCTTTACCTTTGACTATTCTATTCCTATCCTCTTCGCTAGCTTCAATATCTACCTCAAGAGATAGATTTACCGAAGAGTGTTCTCATAGCGCTCTTTAAAATTAATTAAAAATTATTTATAATAATAATATTATATTATTTTAACAATTTTATTTTTTATTTTTAATGCGTTTGATAAAGATATTATTATTTATAATAATAATAAGCTAAATGGTATTAACTTTTTAGGTCTATTTTTGCAACTTTGAGCATACTTTTAGAACACTGTTTTGTTTGTTCTTTCTCAAAATCTTATGCTTTTTTATTCTAATTAAAATAAAATGTCAAATTTGACCTTTAAAGAGAATAACATTTGGGATAAGCACCCGGTAGACGATCACCCAGACGACCGGGCTACCCCCAGCCAGCTGCGTGTCGGTATTTTTCTAATTAAAAAAATCAAGGGCGGAAATTATTCTAAGGGTTTTGATAATTCAAATAATAACCAAACAAAACTTATGTATTCAAAAAAAAAAAAAGCCTAAAAGCCCGATCAAATGCAATAGTTGAATTGAGACAATAATTATATGTCATCGTTTATCAGACAAATTGCGCAATTGATGTGATTAATACTATAATATACCATCTTATCAAAATAGATCTCAATAGCTAATACTGCAAAAATATAAAATATTTTTGACCATTTTTTGGTAAAAATATCGATGCCAAAAAGATTTTTTCACAAAATTTTGTGTTTTTTTTTTACTGATAATGGTATTTCATTAAAAAAAATAAAAAATTTAATAGAAATTTTCATCGAAATTTTTTTTAAAAAAAATTAATTTCAAATATTTGTAATTTAATTTCTCCGTAATTACATTTTTCATAAAATTTACCATTTGGCTTTAATCAATTTTGACCATTGTTTTGGGTAACCTTCTGATAAATTCAAGCTTTCAGCCTTTCCCATCCTCCCTTCTGGCCTTGGTCCTAAATTTTCATTTATCCAAAATCAGAATTTATTTTATTAATTGATATTGAAAGTGTGCACAAAAACAAGAGTCGGTGAAAGTGCCTGAAGCGAATGTTCATCTGGGAAGCATTCGGGAGGCTATGTTCATCCACGTGCATACATACATACATACATATATATATATATATAATATAATATAATATAATAATATTTAACGTAATTATATGAATATTATATGTGTAAAATAAAATAAAAAAAGATATAATATGACATAGATATAATTTTAAAATCTATCTAATATGAATTATAAACATATCAAAATAAATATAAATGTAAAAAAAATTTAAACATGATTATAAGTTTATAATATGACAAAATATAAGAATATGATATGAATACATGAATGATCAGATTTAATAAAAAGGGTGAAACTTTGCAATTTGAAATAAAAAAGATTGTATATCAAATGAAATAATTTCAAACACCATGATAAGCTCAATTAGTTATTATTCTTTTAGTGTGTTTTTTTCCCTAAATAAATGTTTGAAATGATTTAAGTGTAAAAATAAATATTTTAATTCTCGAAAAGTTAATAAAAATATATGATTTTATCGCATCCTCAATTCTTAATCATTCACCATTTGTAATCAAAGACGATTTTTTCTTTTTTCACTTTCACTTTTCAATAATTTAGAGGAAATTAAAAGTAAATGATAAAAATGCAAGTGAGTAAAGTAAATACCAAAGTGAAGCCCAAAAAAACCTGCATTAATGATTAATTGAATCTCTCTTCTTTTCCTATGTTGGTTGCTCCTGAATTATCTCATATGTGTTTTTCATGAGTTTATTGTATAATAATATAATCGTATCAGAAAGTCTTATTTGCATGATCACTTTAAGATCATAAACTATTGTTCATATTTCATTATAAATATAAAAATATATTTCATATCACTTGATTTATATTAATTAATATATCACTTGACTTATATTAATTAATAATTAATTGTTTATTTATATCCAAAATTTTGATTACAATTTTTCAGACTAAAATTTCGTTATCATTCTCATATAGATTCAAAATCTATAGTCGTATCGAGCATGATCACGACTCGAAAATTTTAAATTTTTTTGTCTTAAAAAGATTGATCGTTTTAAGAAAAAATTCGATCTTTTTTGAAAATTTATATTACTAAAATATAATAATTTGTTTTAGCTTAAACAAAAATATCATACTCAAATCCAATTTAAAAAATAAAATGCATTTCTTTTTATTCATCAAAAACCATATCTGAATCCAATATTTCTATGAACTTAAAAAAGAAAATAACCCACACATGCACACAGTTTAATTTGAAACGTTCCAAAAACTAGAGAAAGACTTGTAAAGCAAAACACTTCGGCAATAGAATAGCATGTCAAAAGATTTTCATAGAAACCGTATCTCCAGTTTAGTGTTGTCGGTAAGGTGACTCAAAATAGTAGGGATTGACCTAGCCTTTTCTTTGCCCGTGAAAAAGCACTCAATCAATCATGCTACGAATCTTGCAAGGTATTTCGATCAGTCACCCCTCGAAAAAAAAAAAAAGCATTGTTATAACCAAAAGAAAAAAAACTAAGCATGCTGTTAAGTACATTAACCCCCGCGGGGCCACTGTAAAAGAAGCTGATGACTTTTCGATTATGGTGGGCTGACACTGAACAATCTCACCCATTTTCAGGTCTCGATTCATTTAACTGGATAAAAAGGTTAACAAAACAAAGTACTCCTCCCGTTTTAATGAAACATAAAAAAAAGGTTTGGCAATTGGTCTATTAATTACTTTCGCTTCAGAGTCAAGCAAAAGTTTGCTTTTTCACCGGTGTTACTTAATTCCAACGTAGGAAAAGTTTGAAAATTTTTTCCAATGGTAGAAATTAGGAAAACTTGGTCGTCTCTCTCTCGCTCTTTTTTTTTTTATTGAAACTCTAATTTGCACATACATCATATGTAGACAGTTATAGTATTTCAACACTATCTACGTTTGCAATCCTTGAAATCCCCTCGAAAGGTCATAATTCGGGAAAAAAAATATTTTGTTTAAGTTTGAATCAAGTTCAAGTCTAACTCAATAGTGCCTGCATTATAAACAGGTGTTTTGCCTAATTCAAGTTAGAATTTGAGTTGTATAAAAAATAAATTTGAATTTTTATTTCAATATCTTTCAAAGGAGTTTAATGTACCTGTTGATCAGGAGGGTCTTTTATAGAAATACATATAAATCCTTAACATAAAAAGAATTATTACAAATTTTTTTATAGTATTGAAAATTTGAATTCAACAATATTGCTTATGTAATAATATATTCCTTTTCCTCTTAAATTATTTAAAAAAAATCAAAGATTTATGCAATAGGAAGTAGCGTAAAATCTATGTAGTTGAACGTTGAAAGCCTTGTCATGTCTCGCTTTACTCTTCAAAAATGGGCAATTCGTGAGACAAAAACAAGCCATTTTTTGCCTAATTAATTTTGTGACTATCATTGTAGGAAAATCTGGACTTGGATGTATAGTCATGAGGGTTTAGGCAATATTTCCTATTTTACAATAATTTAAGTTGACTAACCTATGTAAATTAATATTTATTTCTCATTCCTTTTGACAAAAAATTTCTCAACAGCAGACATTTTTTTACTCATAACAGCTGAAAATCACAGTCAAGAATTTAGGTAATTGTCAAATATGTTTATGGCATCATAGAATCGGAAAGATATTTTCCTATTAGAATATAAGAGGAAAATCGATTTATACTGATATAAACTTAATTAATTTTGGATATTTGGTAATTTTGTATACACATATTTTGACAAATTGATAGCTGGATATAACTACATAATTATACTTATCGTACACGTAATATTTTAAATCGTTCCTGATATTTATATCATGCATGTTGATTAAAAATATCATCTTTCATATATTTAACGATAAAATTTTTTTAAATTGAATAAAATATTAAATATTTTATTAATTTTATTAATAAAATATAATATGCAACAAGCAAAATAAATAAATAAATTAATTATATAAATATTGCAAAATATATAAAATTAAATTAATTTTATATTAATATAAATAAATTTCCCATCAAAATGTTTCGTAGTCTATGGAAGATCATGATAAAAGTGAACCAAGGAGAATTATAAAAATATAAAACCTGCTTTCTCATTGGCCTTTCTATCCCACTTGTGTATGACTTTATTGGCCATTGATACACTAAATTTCCATGTATATCATGATGTTGCTTTCGTTTTGAGAAATTTGTCTTCAATAACAAAAACCATGTTTTAAACAATTTTTATAATATTTCAAATATTATTTCGTTAGCACCATAAATTAAAGGTATTATATTGCAATAAAATATATATATTACATATTAATCACATTTTGCAGCAGTAATAATAAACATAGATAATATGGCTACAAGTTAATACTCCTTGAAACACTATTATTTGCAACATTTTTACAATAATTTCTATATCCCTTCTTTAACAATATATCTTGTTAATTAAAAAGCACTTTGCCATCTTAAAAGGTCTTATGCTACAATAGGTGTTATAACTACATTTTGTTGAAGATGTTTGAATTATTTTTTGCAACACTTTGTAATACTGCATAAAAATTTTTGTCATCCAAATTCTTACATAATTAACTATAATATATGAGATTAATTAAATTTTAGCTTAATCTCTGATCAAAGAAAGTAAATTTTTAATTAGTATAATTAATTTATACAATTATTATTAAAAATTTAAATCTTAATATTGATTGATAATCTTTTCTTTAATCTTCAAATTGTGATTACTTGAAAGTTATATTAAATCACAATTGTTATAATTAATTGATGCAGTTTAGGAGTAGTCAACAACTAAATTTCACTATTATGACCCAAGTCGTTTGTTCATGACTTATATGATTTCAGAAATAATTTTTATATTTAGCTGTGGAAATATATTTAATGGTCCAAAGTAAAATATTTTGAGTAGCAATTAAAGCCTGAAAGTAACATGTTTGTCCTACTCATGACCACGAACCACTAGCAGCCTTTCTTGACCCTTTCAAGTTTCAAAACTATTAACATTCCAGTTTCCAAACAATGCAAATTTTTTTTCTTTTAATTTCTTAATTTCTTTTGTTGTTTGGCTTTTCTCAGTCTAAATATATTGCATATAATATACAACAAATTCATCAAAAAAGAATTCCAACTCCATGTTTTCCAATTAAGCATACCAAATTAAAAAGACATACGTACACTAACAAATAAAGTTCAATCAATTTCATAAGCGCCGGTTATGATCATATATAATAATAAGCACATACATACATAAATATATATATGGTATCTCATCTTCAAAAATTTTGAAGTTTTAGATTAGATGGAGCTGGTAATAAAAGGAATAAGAACGCGTTACTTTTCCATCATGTTTTTATATTTACATATTAATTAATACTAGTAAATTACTAAATATTTTTAAAATATTAATATTCAAAGATTGAATTAAGCTTAGACAATCATAAAAACTATTAATGTCTTATCTGAGTTTAACTCATAAATAAAACTCAATCAACATATAAGTTTTCATTTTATTGTAAACAAAAAGAATATAAAAATATAAATAGCATATGATATATATATATATAAGTTTCCATTTTACCTTCATATGGAATGGCATAAAGAACGGCATTTGAATATATAGCTTATTTGAATATATATATATATAGGTTTTTTTTTAATTTGAAACTAAAATCTTTAGATGGGAAGTTTCAGACTTTTGATCATTACAAATCGCTTTGAAATGTGAAGTGATTGTCACATTTGTTAAAATTTTTAAGTTATATATATATATATGTTTATCTTTTCATACTCAAATCGGGATCTTATTAATTAAGTTATTAATTATAATTTTATATTGAAATTGAAAGTGTTTTGGATTAGTTTTATAATCAAATTGCACTTTTCTTATTATTAATTAAATGCTAGATAATAATAAAACTTATATATGAGACAAAAGTAATATTAAAGAGATGTCATTACATTAATTAATGTTTTAAAATTAAGCGGTTTGGAATTTTATTCAACAAACGACAATCTTTCTCGACATTTGGGAAGAAAATATATACACAATTCCACACAATAAAACAAAACCCAGAGAAAGAGAAAAAAAATGGTTGCCTCTATATGCTTTTTTTCTTTTTTAATTCTAGTAAGAAAGGATTTAACTTAACAAAAAAAAAAGGTCATAAATTAATAATTAATAATCAATTGAGTTAAATAGTTGAATGTATGATATGAGAAGGATGGTACTGTGAGTTGTTCAGTTTTGACCAACATTAAAATCCGCCTGTTGTCCTCCAATTAACTTCTGTAAGTCACAAAGTAAAGCCTGTTGTTGCCAAAAATAAAAATTTTGACACTCAAAGCTGATGTACTTGGACACAAATAGTTCTATTCAAGTTAATTTTATGTACATATTGGCATGATGCCATATCCCCACGTTTTATTTGACCACTCGGACCCCATCCCCACGCTTTCAATTGGATATTGATGCATGCTATGAAGAAAGGAGACTTCGTAGAAATGGCCGGCAAGGATATGCCTCTTCAAAACTATGAAAGTTAATAATAATAGTAATAATAATAACAATAAAAAAAAAACTCCTAATCAAGTTGATCATGCAATCATAAAATGACATGTAATAAATTTATTTAACTTGATTAAGAATCAAATTTATATATGATATTTTTTATTCAAATCAACTTTAATCGATTTAAATTACTGTTCAACAAGCAATAAAAATTTTTATTTCAATTAATAATAACATTTATAAGTATTAATATAAAAATAATTTTTTAATAAATAATTTTTTTAAAAAAAATGTAACTGGCTTACAAGCGAGCTCTGATAAAGTTAAACTTCAATAAAGAAATTAAAAATTTTAACTCACAGCCTTACTTGACACTATCGATAAATAATTCTAATTTAAGATTTGATTTTAATATTTATAATTTTTTATATCATATGGCATGTTTATAAAAAGAAAAATTTATAAAAAAATTATTATTTTTTAATAATATTGTGATAGTACCTTTGGACTTTTATTGTACAGCCCAATTTGATTTCGGTGTTTTTGTCTCAACTCTCAATGATATACTAACATTTGAATAGCTCTATAAATACCGTCATTTTGAGCTTTAAAGGCAACTACTTTCGGCATCTCAAAGCAGAGCCAAACAAACAAGGCGGCCAGACTTTGTCCAGCTTAGCGAAAGAGATCTTAAAAAGAGAACAATGGTGAGAGCTCCATGCTGTGAGAAAATGGGATTGAAGAAAGGTCCTTGGACCCCTGAAGAAGATCAGATTCTAACCAATTACATTAAACTCTACGGCCATGGCAACTGGCGAGCTCTCCCCAAACAAGCTGGTAATTAATTTACTTGTTCAACCCAAAATAATGCTTCAAATGTTCGCATCGTTAACATTCAAACTTCATGATCTTGATTTGTAATTTTACTACTTTAGCATTATGTTTTGGTTTTTAATCTTCTGCTCTTCTTGTTTCTTGTTCTCTCTTTTTTTTTTTTTTTTCAGGTTTATTGAGGTGTGGAAAGAGTTGCAGACTACGTTGGACAAACTATTTGAGACCAGACATTAAACGAGGAAATTTCACCAGGGATGAAGAGGATACCATAATCAACTTACATGAAATACTTGGGAATAGGTGCGTTCCAGAAGAATTAAAAATTCTATCTGAATTCTGCACTTTTCAGCTTGATTATTAGCTCAAAACAATAGTTTAAATCTAAAGCAAAATAGTAAGATTTTAAGTTCATCCATTTTGATACATCAAAATCTATTAAGGTATTGAGCAATGAAAAAAAAAAATAGAAAACCAGATTGATACTTTTGGAGTTTTGGGTGAGTTTTTTAGTTTTATTTACTACTCTTTTCAACTTTGAAGATTTTTGGAATATGCTGTTTATTAATAAAAGCACACTGGTTTGATTACCATTTTTAATTTCAATTTGGTCTATATAAAATATAAAGCATAGAAACGTGTGGGACTGAAAAGATTCCTCATTGTGATTTGTCGCTTTGCTTATTATAAACACGTTTCAAACTTCGAAACAATAAGAAAAATAGTAATATCAAACAAGATTAGCACTTTGGTTAGTGCACTTAACTTTAAAAAAAAAAAAAAGAAAAAAAACGAAGTCATTCCATCATTTATTTCATTTTAAAAGTTACTGCCAAAAGCAAAGATTGCAAGATCAAGACATTGTTTACTGTATATGTATATCCTAAGCACATTCTGATTCTCCATTTGGTTTAATTTCTTGGCTTTTTTTTTTTTTTTCTTCTCAGATGGTCGGCTATTGCGGCAAGGTTACCGGGACGAACAGACAATGAAATTAAGAATGTATGGCACACACGCTTGAAGAAGCGACTCATAAAAAACAACAATGGCTCCAATGACAGTAAGCGACAAGCCATTGCCACTGATTCATCCAAAGACATGATCAAGAAAGAACAAGAACCCGTGAGTTTTGTAAGGGCAGACAGCCCAAGATACGGGCCAGTTTCCCCACCAGAATCCAGTAGCGAGGTTTCCACGGTGACGACAAGCGAAAACAACAGTAACAGGTCCACGACGAACGCTGAAACCAATGGAGATTTCTCTGAAATCGATGAGAACTTCTGGTCAGAAGTGTTGTCGGCTGATAATTCAAGCATGGACAACGATCTTCAAGTGCTCCCTTCTGACCCAAAACCTCATCATCAGTACTTTCCAGGCTCTCCATTACCAACATTGGAACCAGTCAATGACTATGGTTCAGATCTTTATGAAACCGATGCTAACATGGATTTTTGGTATAATCTTCTCACAAGAGATGGGGATTTATCAGAACTACCTGAACTTTGAGTTAGCTATTTGTAATTAACTAATCGATCACGTTAGCTGTAATCTTTATTTTTTT
>JBBYHO010507926.1:0-20980 GCA_038382025.1 Adansonia gregorii | reverse complement strand
GGTGATCAAATGACATTGACCCCTTTAATCCAATTTAGACTAAAAAATGTTTTGATTAATTTTAAAGTCTAAATTTACAATCTGATATGTGTTTTAATCTTTCCTGATGCAAAGAAATAAGTTAAAATCGAGTTATGGATCAATAGTGGATGAGTTAAAATTGCCCAGACTATGAAAAAGGCCTGCATGTATTGATACATAGCATAATGTATTGATACATTTGGTCCAAAAACCTTGATAGTATCGATACAATAAACATTATATCGATACAATGATCATTGTATCGATGCTATAACCATTGTATCGATACTATGAATCATTGTATCGATACATTCCTTTACAGAATGCATGTTTGGGTCCTTGCATGGTCTAGTATCGATACACAAGATCCTGTATCGATACAAGAACTTATGTATCGATACAAATGGAGACATTTCAAATTTTTGGCGCATTGGAGCATTGTATCAATACATGAGAACCATGTATCATACATTTAAGTGAAATTGTGAATTTTCTCGATTCTTTTGTCCCTGGATGCCTTGAACTCTATCATTTGATGCCACATCTTCAAATTTAACTTTGATATGATCCCTAGGCCTTCTTGGCATCCTAAAAAATGTCACCCGATGATCATCGTCCCCTCTTACGTCTATACTCCAGATTGCTGAAAATTAGCCCAGACAAAATAAAGTGTCTACAAGTCTCCACTTGAGCTTTATAAGCCTTTAAGTAATTAGCAAAAGAGACAAGCTTGCTTTTTTATTCGTCTAAGCATTTGTCAGTTCCCTGATATTTCTTTGCCTTTTAAAAGGCCATGTAGTTTTTCTTCAAGTCCTAAAGATCTTTGTCGATGGCATTTTTTGTCTTGACAAGGTCGCGTATCAGCCTCTCTCCAACTTGACACTCATGCTCTTATTAGCTCTTCTCTTCTTGCAACTAATGAATTTTTTTAGTGAAAGTAGCTCTTTTTTATGCAAAGTCATGCTTCAAGATCTTAATATTAGATAACAGTTTATTTGTCAAAACATGAAGGATTCTTTTAAAAGGCAACAATATGGTGTTGTTAACTCACTTAACTATCTAACCTTTATGGGTTGAAGTCACTACTTTCTCTCTTTTTAACAAGATTCGGTATGTTTTTCACCACATATTAAAGATCTTTGCACCTAGCTTATGTAACCATCCCCTCTATATTCCAAATTTAGCAGACAAAGCTTATGAATGATAGCGATGAATTGCCAATAATCAAATTATTGTGAAGCCATAATGATGCTGATTAACTTGCATAAACACCTATCTCGAACCATTCTTATGACCCTTTGTGAGGAATTAGAGGTTTATGACTAGGGCAAAAACTAAACGCATAAAGCAAGCTTTACAAAGATTAATCTTGGAAATGCAAGCAAAAGAGGTTATTCAAGATAAACCAGATGCATTACCAAGATTGATCACTTTTCTACATTATGTTCAAGATAAAAGAGTTTAACATTTTAATTTTAATTTGTTTAGATAATTTCCTAATTAGATTATGATAAAGAGTAGACTTTATACTTATTGATTACTATTAGGATTGTGTTTAAGATTTTAAGTTGCTTAGATAAGTCTTAATCAAGATAGGATAAGTAACAGACTTTATCCTCATTGATTAGGATTGTCCTTTTAGGACTTTATAGATTTTAGGCCTCTAGAAGGCTACCTCATTCATGTAATTCAACAAATTGGAATAAAAAAATATTTTGAAAGTTTTTTCACTTTGTAAGAACTCCATTTTTATTTTACAGGAACTCAAATTGGTCTTATTAAGGTAATTGGTGGCAATCAAGATTCTTATAATTTTGGTTCTAATCAGCAAGTTAATTAGGGTTAAGTCCTTTTTGCTTGATTTTTAAGATGATCCTAGGGGTTTAATTTCATCCAATTAGGTTTTAGGATGTGTTTTCAGCCTACGGTTCGCATTATTTGGTATTAGAGTTTTGGTTCTTGAAAGTAAGGTGTAATCTATAATTTAATCCCATAATTTCATTGTATTTCTATTATATTTAGTGTTGTCCATCATCTACACAAAAACCAAAAAAAAAGTGTTTTAGGGTTCTAACCCTTTTCCATTTTAAAAAATATTGCTATTATAGCTTTATATTCATATCATACAAAGAATTCTTTATTCCCTCCATGTTGATTTCTCTTTCTTTGATATTTCTTGTTGAATTCATTTTCTTTCAAATAGCTTGTTGATTTCATTTCCTTGATCTTTCTTGTTTATCTTATTAATGAAAGTTATAATAACTTCACTGTTGCTTGCTATTTTGGTAAGATCATTGATAAAGTTCTTTTTAAAGGGCTTGGAAGGAGAAGTTAAGTAGCAAAAGACAAGAGAGGTGAGAATATCATCAGAAAAAAAGCTAAAATTGAATGAAGAGTGATTAAGTAATCTTGAGTGTAAACACATAATGGAGAATGTGAGGAAAACCAATCTATTTTATTCCTAACAAATTTTTGTTGGTTTAAAACATGTGTAATTGAGGAGATAATGCTTAAACCAATATCAAGTTGTTTGTAAAGGCTGTCCAAGACCAGTTCAAGCTTCTAAACATGAGGTTAGATAATTTAGAGTCCCCATCCAATCTAAGATCCTCTAGAAAACACATGGGTGAGAAGGAGAAAGAAAGATTCTTATTAAGATAAAAGTCATTCTAGGAAGGGTAAAAAGGAAGTTTTAAAATAACATAGCAATTTAGGTCGTATTAAGATGAAAATCCCTACATTTCAAGGGAAAAATTACCCTGAATATACTTGGAGTAGGGGAGAAGGGTAGAACATGATTTTGATTTTTATAATTACATGGAAGATAAGAAGGTTCAACTAGTAGTAGTTAAGTTCACAGATTATGCTACTATTTGATGGGACCAATTTGTGATTAATAGGCGTAGGAATGGTGAGAGACCTATTCGATCATAGGAAGAAATAAAGGTAGTGATGAGAAAGAGTATTAGACCTAGCCATTGCTACAAGACTTATATAAAAAGCTACGAGGGCTAACTCAAAGATCCATGAATGTAAAGGATTACTACAAATGATAGAGATAGCTATGATTAGGGCGAATATAGAGGAAAACTATAAGGTAACTATGGCTAGATTCATTAGTTGTTTGAATAAAAAGATAGCTGATATGGTGGAATTACATCATTATAAGGAGACGGAGGAACTGTTCTACAAAGCTATCAAAGTGGAAACGCAATTAAAGTCTACGGGCATTTCTAAGTAAGGTTTAACTTCTAGCTTTTCAAGGATGTCAAATTGGAAGAACAACAAAGCTACTTTAAAACCTAAAGAAGATACAAAGGCAAAGGACTCAAGTGCCATTTTTAAAGGTAAAATGAAAATAAATTATCTTCTAAATCATGAGATGTTAAGTGTTTCAGGTGTTAAAGATTTGGGCATTTTGCTTCTCAATGTCCAAATAAAAGGACTATGATTGTTATGGATAATGGTGACATAGAAAGCATAAGTTCAGATAATGATAAAATGCCACCATTAGAGGATTGTAGTGATGTTGAATTTGAACCAATGTATAGCGATATGCTTATTACTAGGCATGCTTTGAACATAGAGCCTAAGGAAGATGGTGAGGAGGTACAACATGAGCACATCTTTCATACTAGGTGCCATATGAATAATAAGGTATGTAGCATGATTATTGATAGTAGTGGCTGCATTAATGTTGCCAATAGTTTGACAGTTGAAAAGCAAAATTTGCCTACATTAAAGCATCCAAGATCATATAAGCTGTAACAATTAAATGATTGTGAAAAAGTTAAGGTGACTAGATAAGTGTTAATTGCATTTTCTATTGGCAACTAGATAGATAAGGTTCTTTACGATGTGGCACCAATGCATACTGGTCATCTACTCTTGGGGTGTCTATGGTAGTTGGATAGGAAAGATACTTATGATGGGTAGAAGAATAAATATAGCTTTATAATAAATAACTAGGTTATTGTATTAACACCTCTCAAATCATTAAAGGCATATGAGGACCAGATTATGATAGCTAAAGAGTGCAAGATTAAAGAAAAAATGAGTGCACAAAAAAAGAAATAAGTAATATAAAAAGTGAGTGTGTGCAAAAGAGTAAAAAGAGCGTAGTAGTGTGTAATGAAAGGAAAAATTCAAAATATGGAATGCAAAATAGAGAGAAAAATAAGAGAGTTAGTGCTTTTGCCAAAATAAGTGAGATTAAAAATGCTATGTTAGTAAGGTAACAACTACTTGTACTTTTGTACAAGGATGTTTATTTCTCAACCAATGATCTTAACTTTTCTTTGCGTAGTGTGGTTGTTTCTTTATTTGAAGAATTTGCATATTTATTTCTAAGGAAATGCCAAATGGATTACCTCCTTTGAGAGATATTGAGCATTAATCAGACTTTATTCTTAGTTCATCAATCCTTAATAGACCATCCTAATATGGTAAACCTTCAGGAGACTAAAGAGATTCAAAGGTAAGTGGATGAATTAGTGTAAAAAGGATTTATAAGAGAGAGTCTTAGCCCATGTTCGATTCTTGTGATTTTAATGCCAAAGAAAAATGGAACATAGAGCATGTGTATTGATTACCGAGCCATTAATAAAATCAATGTAAAGTATAGACATCCAATTCAATTCCTAGGTTAGATGATACGCTTGATGAATTACATGGTTCATGTGTGTTTTCAAAAAATTGATTTAAAAAATAGCTATTATCAAATTCACATGAATGAAAATGATGAATGAAAAACTGCTTTTAAGATAAAATATGGTTTATATGAGTGGTTACTGTTGATGTTTGGTTTAACTAATGCACCTAGCACCTTTATGAGATTAATGGATCATGTTTTGTGTTATCTCATTAGGAAATTTATTATGATTTACTTTGGTGATATCTTAGTATACAGTAAAAATTTAGATGATCATGTTAAATTTTTGCATGCTATTTTTAGTACTTTAAAGGAGCATAAATTGTATGCTAATATTAAAAAATGTGCATTTTGCACGGAATCAATTGCTTTTCTTAGTTTTACTACGAGTTTCAATGGAATAAGTGTAGATCAAGATAAGGTTAAGGCAATTAGGGATTTGCCAACACCTAGGAATGTAAATAAGGTAAAGAGTGTTCATGGTTTCACTAGTTTTTATTTAAGGTTTGTGAAAGACTTTAGCTCTATTGCAGCACCTTTAAATGAACTTGTTAAAAAGAATGTTATGTTTAAGTGAGATGATGTGCATGAGAAAGCTTTTAATACTTTGAAAGATAAGTTGATTAATACACTTTTGCTATGTTTACCTAATTTTGATAAAGTTTTTAAAGTTGAATGTGCTGCATTTGGAATTGGAATAGGAGCTATTTTGATACAGGATTCCAAACTGATTGCTTATTTAGTGAAAAGCTTAGTGGGTTAGCATTAAACTATCCTACTTATGACAAAGGGTAGTATGCATTAGTGAGAACTATACAAACATGGTAGCACTATTTATGGCCAAAGGAATTCATAATCCATTCTGATCATGAGTGCTTAAAGTATTTGAAATCCTAAGGTAAGCTTAAACTGGTTAGAGTTTATTGAGACATTTCCTTGCGTGATTAAGTACAATAATGGAAAGAAAAACATTATAGCTAATGCATTGTCTAGAAGGTATGCAATGCCTCCTTTATTGCAAACTAAATTACTTGGTTTTGAGTTTATTAAAGATTTGTATATTAATGATGTTAATTTCTGCCAAGTATGAATACATGTTCGAAGTGTGTGAATGGTCAGTATTATAAGCATGATGGATTCTTGTTGAAGAAAGATAAATTATGCGTGTCTATATGTTCTTTGCATGAAATGTTGGTTAGAAATACTTACGAAAGTGGTATGGTGGGGCATTTTAGTGTGCAAAAGACCTTAGATATATTGCATGAGCATTTTTATTAGCCTAACAAGAAACATCATGTGTAATCTGTTTGTAATAAGTGTATAACACATAAACAAGCAAAATCTGAAGTTATGCCACATGGTTGATATACACCTTTACCTGTACCTAAGCAACTTTGGATGGATATACCTATGGATTTTGTATTAGGGTTGCCTAGGTCTCAAAGTGGTTAGGATAACATTTTGTTGTTGTTGATAGGCTTAGGAAGATAGGGCATTTTATTGCATGTTCTAAAACCAATGATGCAACACATATTGTTGATTTATTCTTTAAAGAAATAGTACGTTTGCATGGATTGTGTAGAACAGTAGTAAGTGATAAAGATGTTATGTTTTAAAGTCATTTTTAGCATACTTTATGGAATACGTTAGGAGCTAAACTGTTGTTTTCTACTATTGCACATCTCTAAACAGATAGACAAACTGAAGTACTTAATAGGACATTTACTACTTTGTTACATGCTATCATTCAAAGAAACTTAAAATAATAGGAGAGATGTTTCTCATAGATTGAGTTTGCAAATAATAGGATTGTTCATTCTACTACTTCTTATTCTCGTTTTGAAGTAATGTATGGCTTTAATCCTTTAACTCCTTTGGATATCTTACCTTTGCCTACTAATGAATGTGCTAATTTGGATGGTAAGCATAAGGAAAATTTTGTTAATGATTAACATGCCAAGGTTCAAGCAAACGTAGATGACAAACATGAATAATATGCAAGGCAAGCCAATAAGGGGTATATTAAGGTCATTTTCAAACTCAGAGATTGGGTTTGGTTCACTTGAGGAAGGAGAGTTTCTCACTCAAAGGAAGTCTAAGTTATAGCCTAAAGGAAATGGACTTTTTTTAATGCTAGAAAGAATCAATGACAATGCCTACAAGGTAGATTTACTAAACAAGTATGGTAATGTGAGCACTACCCTTAATGTTGCTAATCCATCTTTGTATGATGTAGGTTATTTGAGGACAAATCCTTTTAAAGAGGAAGGAATGATGGAGATTAACTTACACAAACACTTATTTCCAACCATTCTTATGATCTTTTTATAAGGAATTAGAGGTTTAATAACTAAGGCAAAGACTAAATGCATGAAGCAAGCTTTGCAAGGATTAATCACAAAAATACAAGCAAAGGAGGCTATTCAAGATTAATTAAATGCATTGCCAAGATTGATTACTTTTCTAATGATGTTGAGGCTAAAAAGGGTGAAAAAAAAAACTTGGAGCCCAATTCACATTTTCAAGATGAATGGAGCCCAATTGTGGGAATTCATGGGCCTATAGTTTAGGATTTCATGATTTTTGATTTTTTTAATAAGAATTTACCTTTTTAATTTTAATTTGTTTAGATAATTCCTAATAAACTTATGATAAGGAGTAGACTTTATCTTTATTGATTATTATTAGGATTGTGCTTAAGATTCTAAGTTGTTTAGATAAGTATTAATTAGATGAGGACAAGTAACAAACTTTATCTTATTGATTAGGATTTCCTAAAAAGGACTTTACAGATTTTAGGCCTACATAATGCTGCCTAATTCATGTAATTCAACAGATTGGTATAAAAAAATATCTTGAGAATTTTTTCATTTTGTGTGAACTTATTTTTTATTCTTTAAACAATAACTTTATTTGAACTTATCAAGATAACTTATGGTGATCAAGATTCTTATAACTTTGATTCTAATCAATAAGTTTGATTGGAGTCAAGTTCTCTTTGCTGACTTTTAGGACCATCCTAGGGGTCTAATTCCATCCAATTGAGTTTTAGGTTGTGTTTTCAACCTAAGGTTCGCATTACATGAGCGAAGTGTAACCAATGCTTCACCATAATCCATTAAGAGGCACCCAATGAAATGGTTTGCATTTATATAGAATTGAGCTGGGAATGATCCATGGAACTATCCAACTCACTTCATTGGCATAAGTCTTGAAACTTTGCGATCTATTGATCTTTAGTGGTATCTTCCAAGCATTTTTTTCCAAAAACTTGGCGAGAGGACTAAAATTTTGCATATACTATTGTAGCAGTTTCTTACCCCTAAAAATGACTAAAAAGCCATATGTACAATGATAAGCATCTGATGAAGCATGCATAACCAGACCATATATTTCCAATGCAAAAGTGTCTTAAATTTTTTTCATGTCTTACGGAATGCTCATGGCAAATTTTAAATTCTCCCATGTGATACACGCATTATTCCTCAATTTGACTAAATGTGAGTCTGCCCAGTGTTCTCCAATTCCAAGTATACAGGTTAACTTTTTTTTGAGGGTTATAGGTTTTGCTAACTTAAAGTAAATTTTGTCGAATTAGGCCCTTCTAATATTAAGCATGGCTATATATTTTTCTACATTAGAGATTAGATCCTACTTATTGAAAGCAAAACACCTATATGTGAGATTCTAGCTTTGTATTCCAATAGATAGTAATATGAAGTCGACTTTGACTTGAATCAATTAAGCAATATCCCCATAATCCTCTATAAAGATTGCCTAATCAGTCTCATCCAAACCGTTCCATGTGTCTTTCAACTCTTAAAAATTAAACTGCTTGAAAACCATTTCAACCCATTCTGGGATCTCTGAGATATATCCAAGCTGGAAACTATCCCTATTCTCTCTCTGTTCCCTTTTTAACTTAGTTTTGACTATCGCAAAATCTTCAAAACCTTCAAACAATGCTTATGCCATGGTAAGATACTTGTTTATAGACACTGCCTATGAAACTAGCAATTTCAAAATGATACAAAATGATATGATGCATGTAGCAAACACAATAACAAAAGAACACTAAGTTTATAATGTATTAAAACAAGAAATAAATCACAGAATAAAAATGCCCAACACATTGTGATGCCTCAAGACGAGCATGGAAAATACGTGGCTATAGACATCTTCCCTGTTAAACCCAGACTTATGCAGATAGGATAATAGTGTGTCCTCGATATGAGTGTCCCATTGGGATAAAAATCGACTCAGGGTAGTGACAATTTGCTCATTACTGTAATTACAAGCTAATGTTAAGTCATCCATTAGAAAACAAGACAACTTGTTAAGGTGGTTGCTCACAGCAAGATAGCATGATGTCTTTAAGGATATTAGGTACTCATTTATCATCATCTAGTAATTAACGAGCTTAAAGCCATTGGTTAAGCATCATAATGACTTACCCAAGTAGGTTAGGTTCCTTCAGAGGTATGCATGCCTCGAAAATGATGTTAAATGACAACATTCAAATGTTATCTCTTACGAAAGGAAAAAAGGCATTAGCCATTAGTTGGATAGTATAACAACATGCCCTAATAGTAAGAAATGACATAGTTCGGGGTGAGAGGGAAGGCATTGTTGACAATGTTCATTCATCATCATCTATGCAACAAAGAAACGATAAAGAAAAAGAATAGGTAGGAATTGTTTCCCTGAGTGTCTAGTTCTTCAAGTCAATTTAGCAGCACTTTAGTATGGCTTAACACGGTTTGGCTCTTATGGCTAACAGTATGCGGTTAAGTTGACTCTAAAAGATACTCAAACTACTTCTCCATTTGGTAAGCATGGTTAAGGCACTTTAGACTTAGGCCCATTGCAAGCTTGGTAGAACAGGATCGATTCTGGTGGATGTATTTTACTTTGCCCATAAGGATAAAAAGAATACTACAGGAGCATAGGTACTTTACACCATAGAAGATATTGCTAGCCCTTAGGCAAATAAAAGATACTATGAAAGACAGTTAGCTTACTTCCACCTAATAAAGGTATTATTTTTCTCTAAGAAAAAAATCGAGAGTCTATTGCAAATATGAGTGCATAGTGCGCGTTGGGGAAACAATCAAACCTTTTTATTCACTCCTTATTACCATTAGACAAAAATTATCACATTTATTTTTCCTATAGGAAGGAACCTTAGCAATCTCAAAAAACACAAAAACACAAAAAGTGATGGCAAATAAATGTTATGTACAAAAAAGATAAAGAAAGAAGATTACAAATAAATAATCACTAAAATCAAAAAAAATCAAGAAATTGATAAAATTGAGCTAGTTGCAGGCCAGATCTCAAAAGAAAGTCATCAGTGGAGTTACCAAGCTCTTGCAACATGCCTTCACATGTGTGGTAATGCTATGACTTAAAATGAAAATGAAGAGGAGTTTACCTTTGGATTATCCATTTGATTGAGATTTGAATTAGATGTTAAAGTGTGAAAATTAAGGAGAAGACCATTAGCTAAATCACTCATCTAACCAATTTTGGATGGCCATTACAAAATAACCATAACTTAGAGTCATAACTAGTTCTTTTAGGCTAGGTATAATCGGACACCTATTAAAATTGGTGACTTTGAGTTGCAAAACTTGAAATACTGACTTTAGGAACTAAGTATTCTAGATTTTGGTTTACAAGGGTCCAAGAGTTCACTATGCATGGGGAAGGATTAGCTCCCCTACGACACCAAAATTTGTACCATCTAGCCATAAATTATGGATGTCTCAATTTTCCTCAGTTTTTAATGCAATTATTATTTATGTGTAATCCCTTTCTTATGAATGCAAAATTTTAAACATTAAATCAGGGCTTTTATGGTAAAAGTTTAAGTAGTATCACCTTTTCGGCAGAATGAATTTTCAAAATTGGGTTTGTTTCAATACTGATAGCATATACAAGGGAAAAAGCATACTGGATTTTGAAAAATCACCACAGCCTCATTTGCTATCATTAAATCGTATACAAATACCTTTCCACAAATGAAATTTTACAAGATTTCTTTTAAAAATATTTAAAAAAATTACACAAATCATCTGATGGGCTGAAGTAGCCCAAACATATTATAATTATTTGGTTCCAAGGGTTTCAAATTATAAGGGTTCAAAAAAATCATAACTTCTTCATCAAAAATGGTCCAGGTGGAAATGAAAACTGTTAGAAAGGTAATTCAATGTTCTTTCAAGGAAAAATATTAAAAAATTCCAAAAACTATGTTCGATCATGAAAATAATTTTTAATGGTAGGCACATTGCTGTTAGGGCAAAAATAGAGGAGTTTTTTAGCATATTCGAGATTCTTAAGACTAAACTCAAGCCAAAAACACCGAAACATCTATGACAGAAAGGGTGACATAGGTGTCATGAATTTATTCCATAATCCCTGAGTGATTTGGGGCAATAAAAAAAACCTATTGACCATGTTATAGAACTAAACTCAATATCAAATATTAATATTTTTTAACAAATAAGAGGGTCATTTACTAAAAAACATCATTTTTAAGGTTATTCAATCATGAATCCAGACCTAGAAAGTTTGACTTGTCCCTAAGATAAAAGGGCTAATTTAGTGAAAATAGTAAATCAATGCTAATCTTCATCTATTGGAGGTTGTGTAGACTTGACTTGGGTTTCTGAAAATCAAATTTTTTACAACAAGTAAGCAAGCATTTTGACAAAAATGTTATGAATGGGATGCAACATACATAACAGTAAACATGGACAGCACATTTGAACAAACAAAAATGATATTTTGATAATGGAAAAGGTGGCCATTATAAATAAGATGCATGAGAATGTTAGCCTTATAAATGACATCTAGAATGAAGCCATTACTGATGGTATGAACATGTTTAACGAAAAAAAACATGTTAGAATTTTAAGACAGCATTTTTATTCCATGAAACCTACAAAATGCCAGAAAATGCATGAATATGCTCAAGATATGCTGAACATGTGAAGGTGGATAAAACATGACAAGAAATATGGGTAAAATGGCCATTGTGATATCAAAATAAAACATGGCACATTTTACCATCCAAGCGACATTGAGGCAGCAAAAAATCACCAAAATCCTAAGACTGCCATAACCAAGGCCAAAATAATGCATTAAAATCTTAAAGGACTCATGATAACATAAAAAGGTCATTAAAATGATGTAAATGCTAAATAAATAAGAAAATAAGTAGAGCAAGGGGAGAAAATATACTAAAAGATTTAAGCTTTAACCTTTTTCCATGAGTCATAACTTTGCATTCATTTTTTCCCTATTTTAATCTTAAACTATAATAAAGTGATGAAAAAGATAAACTTTTTAGTTAGGATGTTGATGAAAGAGAGTTTTAAAAGGAAAGATGAGCAGAATAAAGGTGTTAGAAGGGTTTCTAATGGTGGTTTTAGTGAGTTATGAGAATGAAAAAGGGTTTTTCGTTTTTTACTGGCTAAGGAATTTGAGAGAATGTATGAAAGTGAGGTTGCTTGTTTATGTATCTGTATTAGAGTTCATAGGGAGCCAAAGTTGACATATATAGCCATGTAAATACAAAGATAAAAACTGCAAAAAGCAAGGGTGTTATGGGTTTTTATTGCATAAATTTCATGTAGGGACAAAGTTTACGATGCAAACTGATTGCTTTGTTTAGCAAAAATAGTGGATCAAGGCCACTTTATGCAACTGATCATTGAGAAAAATAAGCTTTACCCTTTGATAACTTGCATAATGTCATAAAATGTCCGTTATAATGGCTATTTAGGCCTTAAAATTTTGTTAAAATCCAATTATAAGTCACAAATTGAGGCCTGGTATGAATTCTGATGATTTTTGGTCCAAGAAACATGTTCGAGTCAAATTTTTAGATTAATGGTGTAATGGCTAAAAAATGGCTCGAACTAGGCAAAATTGCCTTGGTGTATTAGTAATGTTTTTGTATTGATACACAAGGCATATTTTGCCCACTAATATTGATAATTCAATTTGTATCAATACTAAAAGCAAAAGATGTTTCTAATCTTGAGATTTAGAAACCTACATCGATACTACAAAGGCTTGTATAGATACTCTTGCTTGCAAATTGATACATGTGGCCAAAAATATGATTTTAGCTACTGCCAAGGCCGTATTGATATAAACATTCTAAGTATCGATGCCACACCTTTGGTATCGATACCAAACCCTTTTGTATTGATACTGCATATGAAAATTTAAATTTCTTTCATGTAAAAATTTGAAATTTTATTGATGTGAAAGCTTGGCACTAATACTTATGCACCAATGTGACTTGTAGATATCTCAGGTTCTCTAAATACCTTACCCTGGTCAAAATAATAGGAACTGACCTGTGCTCATTTGAATGACTCTAAAAATGCCTAGGATAATGACCTTTGATGCCTTGGGTGATAGCTCGAACAAAATGAAATGTCTATAACTACTCTTTTTTAGCCATGCTTGAGCATTAAGAATAGGGCAAAGATAGATATGCAATTTCATGTTGATTGGAATGAAATTTAATTAATGTTTTGTCATATTGATCAAACTTTATTACGACAATTTTGGTAAAAGTCTGCATAGGTTTTGTAAGGTTTGACTTTTTTACTAGGCATTCAGATTTTTTTCCTAAGGTTTGACCTCTCTAGACCGATGCTAGGTAATGTGAGCTCTGACTTGATAGCTGCCTAGCTCTTTGTGGGTGGATTGGATAGATGCCTAACTCTTTGTTAACAAACTCATTTGGTGCCCAACTTTTTCTGCATAAACTTGACTGGTGCTTGACATTTTACAGATACACTAGACAAGACTAAAGGGAGAAAGGCATTTAATTCTTTATGGACTGAAGAAAAAAAGGTGTCCAGCTCTATATGGACTAAAAGGAAAAAGGCATCTAACTCTTTGTGGACTAAAATGGAAAAACATCAACTCATTATGGACTAAAGGGAAAAAAGGGCATCCAACTTTTTATGGAGTAAAAGGAAAGAAAAGGCATCCCAATTTTTCTAGTTAAAAAGGAAAAGGTGTCCAGCTATTTATGGACTAAATGGAAAAAGGTGGCCAGCTCTTTATAGGTTAAAGGAAAAAAGATGTCTAGCTTTTTGTGTACTAAATGGAAAAAAAAGCATCTAGCTTTATGTAGACTAAAAGAAAAAAAGGTGTCCAGCTCTTTGTGGACTAAATGATATTAAGTTTAGATACCTTTCCTTGATGGATTTTTTATTTATGAGCTCATAAGGTCAAAGGTTCTTACTTAGTGCTTGTCAAAGTTTTTTGAAGACAAGAATTTATATATGAGGCTTTTTGCTAGTTTAACTTATGTGAGTAAGAGTTTGTATTTGAAAGATGTTATTTTATGTATGATGCATAGGGATGCAAAATGCATGTTTAATTAATGTAAAAGTGATGATTTGAAAAGCCTAATTCAGTTATTAGTCTTAGCTTTTCTAGTCATTTATTCTTTAATAAGTTTGATAAGGTGATTTTTTATGTCGAGATTCACCAACCTTGTTCTAGATTTCTAGAGACTTTGAATGTTCAAGTTATTTTTAGAATGTACAGATGGCCCATGATTACGAATGAAAGGTCTTGAGATTAAATGGCTTATATATAGAGACATTTTGTTGACTTAATTTTACTAGCTAGTATGAAGGATTTTTCTCATCAATTATGATTCAGAAGGTATCTCTTGCGACTGTAGTGGACTAATCTAAATCCTATTATTTTGATGACAAGTGGAATAGGATTTTTTTGCCTTTTACCTTTGGGTTAGGGTTTATAAGGGAATAAGTTTTAAACATGTTTTCAAGATGTGAAAATCTAAGTGTAAGACCAATTGTGGTTCCAAGGTTTACTCTTGATCCTTAAAAATGAAAAAAAATCTTGTGAAGTTTCCATCTGTCAAAGTAATGCTAGGAAATCATGTTATTTATTTTGTTCATTTATCAAGCATTATCAATTAAATGATAAACATGTGCAACATGGGATGCAAGAATCACAAAATGGTTTTATGAGAAATCAAGTAATTATATTTCATTCAAAAGAAAGACAGTACAAGTTATGGCAAATTTTGATATCAAAAAGATTTTTAGATGCAAAAAAGTCTAGAGTGGTTTTTCTGGCTGCTTAGCCCTTAATGTAAATGGCATAAATCTTCCACTACTTAGCCTTTGATATAAATAGCATAAATCTTCCACTGAGTGCTTTCAAAGACCTATCTTAAGTAGTCAATCTTTTTGGTGTTGGCCTACTCATGAAAAGATTCTTTGGATTGGCACACGGTGGGTAGCTGCCTTGAGGTTAAGTAGACACTATTTTTTTCAGGCATAGGCAAGAGTAAGGTTAAATAAAATAGATAGGTTAGGTTATGGTTTGGTGTTTTAGTCAAAGAAGGTGGATTCAAATTAGGTTAAAATTTAGGGAAATTTTGGTTAATTTATCTACTTTTAGGGTTTACAACCTAAGCAAGTTTGTTTTCCTAGATGCTTTTACTTTTTTTTTAAGAAGAGGAAAAATAGGACACCAGTTTTGGTTTTAATCCTACAATCCTTGTAGGCATAGTATTTCCTGTCATAGTCAGAATTTATGGGATTAGGCAGATCATTGCTATCCATCTCATATAATATTAGAGCTCCCTAAAAAATATGTGCTTTACCATGTACAACCCTTCCCAATTTCGAGTCCATTTTCCTTAAGCATATTTATGAATCAAGAGGATTTTTTAAGTACTAGGTCACTTTTTGAAACTGACAAGGATGGACCTTTCTGTTATAGGTTCTCATCATGCATTTTTGGTACATCTACTCATGACAGATGGCTTTCATTCTCTTTTTTCTCAATGAGATTATGCTGTTCATATTGGCTCTTAACCCATTCAACTTGTTCAAGTTATGATTCAATCAAGACTCTAAGTGAAGGAATTTCAATCTCCATAGGTGGAACAGCCTTTATGCCGTAAACTAGGGAGAAATAGGTAGCACTCGTAGAAGTTCGAACTATAGTGCAATAGGTATGTAGTGCAAAAGGCAACTTTTTATGCCAATCTTTGTACATTTTATCCATATTTTTTACAATTTTCTTGATATTCTTTTTGGTTGCTTCGATTGCCTTATTCATTTTCAAATGGTATGGCACTGAGTTATGGTGTTGAATTTTAAATTGGGAGCAGACTGATTGCATCATCTTGTTTTTCAAATTACAAACATTATCTGTGATGATTTATTCAGAAAGCCCATATTTGTAAATGATGTCCCGTTTCACAAATTTGCACATAACGAATTTGGTGACAATGGCTAAGAAGCAGCAACCTCTACCAACTTGGTGAAATTATCAATAGTAACCAAAATAAAACAATGCCTATTAAAGGCCTTAGGGATGATTGGTTTGATTATGTCCATACCTCATATAGAAAAAGGCCTTTGGCTCTCATAACATGCAAAAATAATGGTAGGACAAGGATTTTTTCCATGTAGATTTGACATTTGTGGCACTTTCGAGCATGGTCAATGCAATCCTTCTCAAAAGTTAACCAATAATAGCTCGATCGATGACTTGTTTTACCATTCAATCTTCAATGGCATGCATACTGCATATCCTTTCATGGACTTCTTTAAGAATTTTTTTGGCTTTGGAGGCATGCATGCACTACAGAAGTAACTGATCTCAACTTTTCTTGTATAAAATTCCACATCTAAAATGAAGCTCGTAGATATTCTTTATATGGTTTTCTTATCAATTTCGGTAGCATATTTAGGGTACTATTGATCTTTGATGTACCGAAGGATGTCATGATACCATGGCAGGCTATTCTTTTCTTTTTTGATATTCTGATAATATGCCAGAGTTGTATAAATGCTCATCTGAATGGAAGCAATATTTGATTCTTGATTAACTTTAAAAATGGACAATAAGGTGGATAAGGCATCGACTATTTAATTTTCTTCCTAAGCTAAGTGCTAAAAGCTGATATCATCAAATTTTTTCTAAGTTCTAAGATAAGCTTCCCATAATGAATTAGTTTAGCTCAAGCATTTACCATTCTCCTTTTAGTTGGTAGATGACTAGGGCCAAATGTCTAAATACTCACATAGTCCTAATACTTTTTCAATAGCGGCTTGAGTGCCAAGACATAGGCTTCCTATTCAGTTATATTATTAGTATAATTCAAGTATAATCTTACAGTGAAAGGGTAATGGTTTCCATCAAATGAGATAAGAATTGCTTTAATTCCATACTTCAATGCATTTAAAGCTATATTAAAATACATTTTCCAAAATGAGCTATAATAAAAAGTCCTACCTTGATATGCACATCAAGTCCTCATCAAGAAATTCAAAGTTCAAAGGTTGATAGTCATTTGTTGCTAGGTTTGCCAAGTAATTTAATATTACGCTACCTTTGATGGCTTTTTGGTTCATGTATACAATGTCATATTTGGAGAGCAAGACTTACAATTTGGCTAATCTCCCTAACAAATAGGGGTCTTGCATAATTATTTAATGGATCAAGTGATGATCAACAATATGGTATGGTATAGCATGTATTGTCTTAACCTTCGAGTTGTCCAAGCCATAAGCATAACATAATTTCTCTACTGCTAAATAGTTATTTTCATACTTTATGAACTTCTTGCTTAAATAGGAGATAGCTTTTCCTTCTTATTCAACTCATCATGTTGATCTAATACATAGATCATTGACCTATCAAAAACTAATAGATAAAGGATTAAAGGTCAATTGAGTACTAATGGCAGAAGTACTAAAAGGTTCAAAAGGTAGTGTTTGACATTATTGAAGGCTTTTTAGCATTTTTCATTATATTCTTTTGGATTTTATTTTCAAAGTAGCTGAAAGATTGGATCACACTAGTCAGTCAATTGAGATATAAATCAAGCTATATAGTTCAACCTTCCTGAGAAACTCCTCACTTCTTTTCAGGTTTGAGGTGGTGGCAAGTTTTGAATTGCTTTGACTTTATCTGAATTAACTTTTATTTCTTTTTTGCTTATAATAAAACCTAATAGCTCGTTGGATGTAAGACAAATGTGCATTTGGTAGGATTTAACTTGAACTAGTATTTTTAATGTAATTTGAAGAGTTTCCATGAGTTAGCAATGTGTTCACTCTCCTTTTGCGATTTGGTGATCATATTATCCACATAGACCTTTATATCTTTATTCATGAGATCATGGAATAATGTTACCATTGCCCTTTGATAGGTTGAGCCTAAAAGGCATTACTTTGTAACAAAAAGTGCCTCACATGATAATGAAAGTGGTTTTCTCCATGTTCTCTATGGCCATTTTAATTTAGTTAAAACCTAAAAATTCGTCTTTAAAGCAAAAATAATGCATTTTTGGTGGTGTTGTCGACTAGGTGTTGATGTAAGGCAAAGAGAAACTATCTTTTGGGTTGTTCAATTTAAGTCCCTATAGTCAACACATATTTACACCTTGCCATCTTTTTTAGGGACTGAGACTATATTGGCTATCCATTCATGACATTTAGCTACTTCAAGAGATCTTGCCTCAAATTGATTTTTCACTTCCTCTTTGATCTTTAAAAGCACTTCTAATTTCATCTTTTTAAGCTTTTGTTGTATAGGCTTGCATTCAAGTTTGAGAGGAAGTTTATGGACCATAATGTTGGTGTCTAGTTCAGGCATGTCCTAGTAAGACTGGTCGAATACATCCCAATATTCTTAAAGAAGATTTATCAGTTTGGCTTAAGTTGATGGGTGTATAGAGGTTCTAATCTTAACTTCTTTCTGATTTTTTTTTCATTCCTAGGTCTATCATTTCAATAAGCTTTTCATGAGGTAATACATGTTTTTCTTCTTGTTCAATTAATCATAACAGGTCTAGGAGTAAGGACTCTCTTTGGAATCTTTTTCAGGCTAGACTTCACCAACGTAAATTGGTTACCCAAAATTGATATCCAAAATTTTTGTATATATATTCATGTCACTTTCATTTGGGCATGTGAAAATATGGAAAAAGAATAATATAGGTAGAAAAAAATGTAAAAAAAGGTCTAAGAGTTAAAAAAAATGAAAAATGACAGAAAAGGTGAAATGCGTAATGCTTAGTCTTTTTTATTAATAATACTTAATCAAAGAATACCCATACAAAAGATCCTACAATATTATTAGGTAGAAGCATACAGGTTTAGTTCATAGCATTACATTGAAACAGACTTGAATAATATAGGAATCTCAATTTTAGTCCGTTGTTGATGTCTTAGGCTTACCGATTGCATTGATAAAGAGATCCCTAAATGCCTTGTTTGTTATGAGTGCAACATTGTCAAAGCCAACATTCACACATCCTTTGGATAGAAACTTTCTCAAAGCTATGGAAATATCATTGATTCTTGCCCTAAGTCTTATCGAAATAGATAAGCCATCCTCTTTTCACGATTCTTTTAGGCTTGTTTTTTTTTCTTATTATGCATGAGCTTGAACCCTAACCTCTTTTGTCTATCTAGTTGATAACTTTCAAGGCTCTAGCAAATCCCTAGAAATGTTTTTCGAGTCTCTTTCTAGTTGTAGCATCTTTACTGATAGTTAATTATAGATCTATATGAGTGCTCCTCGATAGATAAGGCTTAACGATTAGCAACCCTTCCTTGACATAAGTGGCATTAACAAACTTGAGGGACTGAAATGAGGGTTCTAGAACATCCTCATTAGGTTTTATACAGGGCATCAGTTGAGGTATCTTCCTTTTCTCTTATGCTGACAAGTTTGTTTTCAATGACGAACTTCAACCCTTATAGAGTGAATCCAAGGCTTTCCCAATAAGGTATTATATGATGGAGCAAGGTCCATCACATGGAAGTCTACTTTATAAGTGCATGGGCTAATTTGGAGTGGAATGTTGATGTTTCCTATAACATTTCTATAACTTCCATCAAATGCTTGCATAAATATGTGACTATTATAGATATGAGATAGCCAATAGGAAGCTTGTTCAACCACTATATGGGCATTACATTCAGCACTGACCTGTTATTAATGAGCACCTTTGTAGTATATGGTGATGTGAAAGGCTTTATAGTTTCTCATTCTTCTGTGAAGGATTCCATCATTGCTGAAAGATATGTAGTTGTAAGTAGTGATGTTGCATACTAGATGATCCAACTAGCCTATCAAGATTTTAGGAGCAATATATGCCTTAGTCAAGACTTTAAGGAGAGCATTTCTGTGAGCTCCAAAGTTCAATAGCAGTAACAACATAGATATCTTGGCAGGTTGCTTGTTCAACTCATTGACAATGCTGTATTTGCTGTGCTTGACGAACTTAAAGGATTCCATAGCTTTTTTTTGACTCATTGGCTTTTTGACAACTATCAGATCTAATTTTTGGTTACAGACTTTGATGCTTAAGGATTAGGAGTAGTGTCATTTGCCTAGTTTCATTTCTTGATGTGACTAGGCATAACGTCTGCCACTCTAAGTTAAATGGCTTGCCCTTGAAACGTTAAAGTGTGCTGCTTGTTAGATTTTCAGATGATTAAAGTTTTGCTTTCTTATTTTCAGGGAGCCATCTTGTTGTCTTTACAAAAGAAAAGGTACGATATTTGAATAACAATACTTGGTCAGTTGTCAAATGTAGACACCTTATTTTGTCCAGACTAATTTTTAGCAATCTAGAGCATGGACGTAAAAGGGGACGATGATGCAAAAAAGTTTTTTGAGGATGTCAAGAAGGCCTAGGGATCATATCAAAGGTAAATACGAAGATGTGGCATCAAATGATGGAGTTCAAGGCATCTGGGGATAAAGGAATCGAGAAAATTCACAATTCTACTTAAATGTATCGATACGTGGATCTTATGTATCGATACAATGCTCCAACGTGCCAAAAATTTGAAATGTCTCTATTTGTATCGATACAACATGTTGATGTATCAATACATAAGTCCCTGTATCGATACATGATCTCGTGCATCAATACTAGACCATGCCAGGACCCAAACATGCATTCTATAAAGGAATGTATCGATACAAATCAACATGTATCGATACAGTGGTTCATAGTATCGATACAATGCTTCATAGTATCGATACAGTGATCATTGTATTGATACAATGTTCATTATATCGATACTCTCAAGGTTTTTAGACCAAATGTATCGATACATTATGCAATGTATCGATACATGCAGGCCCTTTTCACGGTTCGGGCAATTTTGACTCATCCACTATCGATCCAAAACTCGATTTTAACTCATTTCTTTGCATCAGGAAAGATTAAAACACATATCAGATTATGAATTTAGACTT
>JBBYHO010507925.1:0-70553 GCA_038382025.1 Adansonia gregorii | reverse complement strand
TACATCATCATTATCAAAAGACACCTTTCTCAAGGTTGAGTTAGCTTCATCAAATATAACATGTATTGACTCTTCAATAACCAAAGTTCTCTTATCAAACATTCTATAAGTTTTAGAATTTGTTGAATAACCAAGAAAAATTCCTTCATCACTTTTTGCATCAAATTTGTCGAGATTATCCTTTCCATTATTTAATAAAAAACATTTACATCTAAAAGGATAAAAGTAGCTAATGTTAGGTTTTTTCCTTTAAAAAGTTCATATGGAGTTTTCTTTAGGATTGGCCTAACCATGACTTTATTTATAATATAGCAAGAAGTATTAATGGCTTTTGCCCAAAAGTATCTTGGTAAATTGTTTTCACAAAGCATGGTTCTAGCCAATTCTTCTAAGGTTCTATTTTTTCTTTCAATAACTCCATTTTGTTAAGAAGTTCTAGGTGTAGAAAAGTTATGGCTAATACCATTTTCATTACAAAATTTATCAAAACCAAGGTTTTCAAATTCTTTTCCATGGTCATTTCTTACACTTGAAATAGAATATCCATTTTTATTTTGGATAATTTGCAAAAAGTAATAAATTTTTCTAAGGCTTCATCTTTAGAGCTTAAGAAGAGAATCCATGTAAACCTAGAGTAATCATCTACAATAACAAATCTGTATTGTTTTCCTCCCATGCTTAATGTCCTAGTAAGACTAAAAAGATCAATATGAATAAGTTGTAATACTCTAGTAGTTGAGATAATATTAATTGGTCTGAATGAAGCTCTTCTATGTTTGCCTTGGACACATGCATCACATATTCTATCATTATCAAACTTCATTTTTGGCAATCCAACAACAAGGTCTTTTCTAGATAGTTTGGAAATTACATTCATACAAGCATGTCCTAATTTTCTATGCCACAACCAATGCAAGTCATCATTATTAGCAATGAAACTAACATTTTTAGAAGATAAGTCATCTAGATGCACAACATAAACATTTCCTTCTCTATGTCCTACAAAAATAATTTTATTTGTCTTAACATCAATGACTTGACAATTTATTGATTCAAAAATAACTTTCATGCCTTTATCACATGATAGACTAATACTAAGGAGATTATGTTTAAGACTTTTGACAAATAGAACATTTTTAATGTTGGATGAAGAGTTGTTACCTATGGTTCTAATACCTTTAATTTATCCTTTTGAGTTATCACCAAACGTAACACTTCCTCCATCCTAGGCCTTAGCTCCATGAATTGATTTTTGTCATTAGCCATGTGTCTTGAGCATCCATTATCAAGGTACCAAGAATTTTCCTTTGTTGAATTTACCTTGAAGCATTACTCTTTCTCCTACAACCATAAAATCATATTTTTTTTAGGTACCCAAATTTTCTTGGGTCCTTGAGTATTAATGCTCAAAATTTTTATGCCTTTTGGAATCCTTTTTAATTTGATATCTTCATTTTGAGATGTGCCAACACCTTTAGGGAGCCATACTCTCCTAATAAGCATGCCTCTACAAGTGATAGTTTTTAGGAAGCATGTGTAAAATGTGTGACCAAGTTTATGGCAATTGGTACATATACTAGATGCATTAAATGATTTGTTTTGTGTTATAAAGAAATTCTTAAAGTGAGTTTCTTTTTTGATTCTATTATAGCCCAAACCATCTTTATCAATGAATGCTCTTTGTGTTTCTAGCATGTTATTCAATTTTTGTTATGCCATATAAAACCTTGTAAATGAGTTATGCAAGTTTATGTTTTTCTTGCTTAGATCATCAATATTGACTTGTAACTCATCTACTTTCTTCTTAAGATCATCATTTGTCATGCTTAGTGTTTCATTTTCTTTCTTAAGTTTAAAAATCATTTTCTTGTATTTTAAATTCATAACTTTAAATTCTAATACTAGTTCATCAAATACATCTTGTAATTCATCAAATGAGTAAGTATTAGCATTAGAAGATACCTTGGCTCATCATGAGCCATGAGACATAGGTTAGCCACCTTCTCATCATCATTATTGGATGTGTCACTATCACTCCATGTGGCCACCATAGCCTTTTTCTTTTGGTTCTTTGAGTTTGATTGCTTTTACATTGTACATTTAAATTTGATATGTCCTAGTTTCTTACACTCATAGCAAATAATTTATTCTTTTTCTTTCGTGCTTAAGTCTTTCTTCATCATTTCTTTTCTATAAGGTTTTCTTGCTTTGTTCATTTTCATGAATTTGTTGAATCTTTTTGTGATCATGGCCATTTCTTCATCTTCCTCAACCTCTTCATCATCATCATCACTATGAGTGGTTATCTTAAAGACAACACTTGCTTTCTATGATGGTTCTTATCCATGCTTGATCTTTATTTCATAGGTTAGAAGAAAACCTATGAGGTCATCCAAAGAAAATGTGTTGGGATCTTCGGATTCTTTAATTATTGTCATTTTTGCTTCCCAAGACTTGGGAAGACTATCGAGTAGCTTTTTTACCATCTTTTTATTTGGATAGGTCTTTCCAAGTGCCTTTAACCCATTGATAATGTTCGTAAACCTATCTAACAATTCTTTGATGGCTTTATTCATCTTCATCTTGAACAATTCATAAGCAAATATGAGCATGCTTATTTTGGATTCCTTGACTTGATTTGTTCTTTCATGTGTGCTTGCTAACTTAGCCCATACTTGCTTGGCATTGTCACATAGTGAGACTCTATTGTACTCACTCAGACCAAGAGCACAAAATAATGTGTGCATGGCCTTGGCATTTAATTATGCCATTTTGGTGTCCTGTTCATCCTATTTTTTCTTCCTTTGGCATAACATAGTCTCTGACTCTCTTCTTTAGGATGAGTGGCCTATTGATGATGATCTTCCATACGTTATAGTTGTTTGCTTAGAGAAAGAGCCTTATCCTTATCTTTCAATATGAGTAGTTGTCACCATTGAAGAATGGAGGTCTCATGATGGAATGTCCTTCAAGTCCTATAGCATTTGCACTTATCTCAAATGCCATGAGACGAACCTCATCTAGGCTTTTCAACTCTTGTGGGCTTCTTGAAGCCTTGATTATAATGTTTGTATTCTCCATTTTTGAGCTATCAAGGATATTTTCTTTAGGTTGTGAGACCTATAATAGAGATCAAAGCTCTTGATACCAATTGTTAGCTTCAAAAGAAAGATTGAACCAAGAGGAGGGTAGATTGGTTTTACAAAAACTTGATAAATCTAAAGTAAATTGAAAATTAAAAATAAGATAAAGATAAGAAAAACCAACAATCAATTTATAGAGGTTCTGTCCTTTAATTTGACACCTATATCCTCTCTTCTTGGTACTTTCTTACTAAGGTGATTTCCATAATTCACTAAACAAATTGTTAGCTTTAAGGCTACGGTGTAACCTTACACCACTATCTTTTAAAGCTTAGATAGAACCTTTCAATTCCTTTAAGACTTTTACCCCAAACTTTCAAATATTTTTACTTACTTTCACATAACCCCTTTTATGATATGAATGAAGTATTTGCGAATATATTGAACCTCTAGTAGGTAGATGTTTGCTAGAATTTAAGTACAAGATGAATAAGATACAAATAAGCTTGAAGAGTATAAATTTAATACAAGTAGAAATAAAGAATATGATGATTTTGAGCTTTTGTTCTTCAATTATTCAATGAAATTTGTATCTCTACTTCTTTAGCTGTTGGGAACCTCCATTTATAGCTAGAAATTGATTCATAGATGTTGGGCATTTAATGCAGTTATTGGAAAGCCATTGTAGCCTACAAAAATGCTTGTTTACATTTAGTCTTGTGATATAGTATTGATACAATACCAATCGTATCAATACAGAAATAAAAAAATGACTGTTACAGCTTGTTATATTGATACAGGAATCTCAGTATCGATACTAGGCAAGCTGTATCGATACAAACACTATTTTATCGATACATTTGAGGATTTCAGCCAAACCTTGGCTACTATCGAGCCTTGTATCGATACACATAGGGTAAGTATCGATACTAAGCAGGCTGTATCAATACATACATATTTTTATTGATGCATTTGAAGGTTTCAGCCAACCTTGGCTATTGCCAAGCCTTGTACCGATACACATGGGGTGAGTATTGATACCAAGTTGGCTGTATCGATACATGCACACTTGTATCGATACATTTGAGGGTTTTTAAGCATAGTATCGATAAATTTATTCTTTATATCGATACCAACCTTCAAAAATGTTTGTAAAATGATTTTTGTAAACTCAAACAAATCTAAAAAATTATTCTAAGTATAAATATACATTTTGGAGTATATATATATTTTTTGACAAATTACAAACTTAGTACTTTTCAAAATGCTTTTCAATTTAAACACAAATACCAAGTTAAGTATTAATTTAAGTTAAGTTATTTGTTATATCAAAACTAAAATCGAGGTTAACATCATGATCTAAGTGTTAGGCAATCCTTTAAAGGTCTAGTCTTTATTTCGATGAGATTAGTATGCTTGCTTTGCTTTTTATTTTTATTTTTTGTTATGGAAGTGTTTATCTTTTTAGATTTGCTTTATCTTTATGAACCTTGCAAGGCTTAATAAAAATCTTAGCAAAAGATGAGCATTAGTAGTACCAAGATTTCAATTGAAGATGTTCAACAAGCTCATGAAAAAATAAGTTAAAAAATTTTTAAAGAGCTTAATGAGATATAATGCGAGAAAATATTAAGGCACAAAATAATTATGCATAGAAAATCTTGTATTTTTTAGCATCATGAAGCAATATGAGCACCTAATCATACAATTCATGTATTTCAAACACTCATTAATTAAGCATGAGATGAGATAACAAATGATTTTCCTTAATGTTTAGGAATCATAAAAATAAAGCATTTTAAGTGAAAACCCATCACATTTCCTTGTGCATCTAGATCATCCATTTGTGTTACTTTGTTCTTCATTGCTCCAACACACCTACAAGGAACTTTCACTTGCATTTTGGTTCCAAATTGCTTTGGATCTTTGGAGGTTAGTCTTAAAGCCTTTTGTTCCCTTAGGAACCTACACCTATCTTTTTTTTAAAAAAAATTGTCTTTTTCTTAATAGGATAAATATGTGCACATGACAATAATAATTACAATGTGAGCATTCGATCATAATCAAAGATTTTTCTAAAATGATTTTCTTTTGAAATTCCAAGCTTTTAATCATTTTTTTCCAAATTGAATTTGGGTTTTAAAATATAAATTCTTAGCTTGAAGTCATTAAAATCATTTTTTAAATCCTTATTTTCATTTTTAAACTTTATTTTTGATTTCAATAGCAAGTCATTTTCAATCTTGAAATCATTTTCTTGTATTTAGAGTTCATTTCCATAAACTCAACTATAAGATCATCAGATGCATCTAGAAACTAATTAAATGTATAAGAATTTAAATTTGAAGAGTTTGATGTTACCTTTGGCTTATCAAGAGACATTAAGCAAAGGTTGCCAATTCGGTATTCCTTGAGGTAATTAGTATTAGAAAAGTCATTATCACTCTAAGTTGCCACCAATGCCTTCTTTTTTTCTTATTCTTTTTCTTTTTCTTTAACAAAGGGTTATCGGATTTGGCATGGCCTACTTTGCTACAATTGTAGCACACCACTTTGTTAACTCTTTTTGTTTAACATGAATTACCTTTATTCATTTTCTTGAATTTCTTGGCATATAAAATCATCTTCATAGCTTCACCATCCTTATCATTATCCTCTTCTTTCTCACTTATGGATGTTTTTAATGCAACTCTAACTTTTCTTGGTTGCTCGTTTCCATGATTCATTTTCATTTTGTATGTGAGAAGCGATCCAATAAGCTTGTCTAAGGAAAGGAGATTGAGGTACTTTGACTCATTAATTGTAGTCACTTTAGCTTCTATGACTTAGAGAGGCCATTTAACAATTTCTTGACCATTTCTTTTTGGGATATATCTTTTCAAGACCCTTCAAGTCATTGACAATGTACATAAATCTGTCAGACATCCCCTTGATGCTCTTTTTTGGTTTCATCTTAAACATCTCACCGTCTAGGGTAAGCATGGTTACCTTTGATTCTTTGACTGGATTAGTCCCTTCATATGTGATGGCCAACTTATCCCATATCTCTTTAGTACTATTAAACAAAGACAGTTGGTTGTACTCATTTAGCCCCAATTCATAAAAGAGAGTATGCATGGCCTTGGAATTTAGTTGAGCCGTCATGGTGTCCTTATTATCCCATTTCTATTCTTCTTTGGGGACTTTAAGATCATCTATCTTCTTTGTTAGGATGAGCAAGCCTTTCATGATTATCCTTTATACTTGATAATCATTGGCTTGGATAAATTGCCTCTCCTATTCTTCGAATATGCATAATCTTCACCTTTGAAGAGAGAAAGCATTATGATAGAACGTCCCTCTTGGCCGTACTGAGAAAATCACCGCTAGCCATTTTGCTTAGATCTCTGCTTAAGAATGTTAAGCTTATAAGATTAAGACATAAGCTTTGATACTAATTATTAGACTTTTCAACAATGAAAGAAAACAAAAGGGTGATTAATTTCTTAAACCTTTGGCAAATTAAAACTTTAATAAATAAAATTAAGAAATCTAAACAATAAGCTTTGGTATGTAAGTTAGTGAGTACTAAAAAAAATTAAAAAGATATGGAAAGAGAAGCAAACTTAACTATTTAGAGATGTTCGATCTTAATTGCCTACATCCTCTACCTGGGCCTCTCTTGTCTCAAATTTCCCCAATTCACTAACTTAAATTGTTTTACCTTTCAATGACAGGATATAACTTATACATTCCTGATCTTTCTAAGCTAAGATAGAACCCTTGCTCTTTATCTTTTATGGCTAAGATATAACTCTTCTCTACTTTTCAAAGGATAAGTAGAAACCTTCTTTTTCTACAAGAATTCTATGGTGTAAACAAATAAAACCTCTAAATGCTGGGTGTTTACAAGATTTTTGGCTTAAGGAAGATAATTCTAAAGATAGAATACAAGGAATACAAGAATGGATGGAAAAAATGTAAAACCTCTATGTAGACACCTAATTTCATCCGTGTCCTTGTTTAAATAATCCTAAATATCCGAGACTGAGAACTTAACAGCCACCCTCATTGGGAGTGATCTTTTAGATAAACCTGACATTTTCAAGACCTTTTTAGTCATATTTAAATGGCTATATGTTCACGTGACAGAAAATCTAATTCTTATCTCTAATTTCAGATACACAAGATGAATATTTAAGATAAAAAATATTTTTAATACTTTTTTTGAAAATCCATTTTTTCGGACGATATCATGGTCAAATTTCTTATTTTTAAAAAATTTTCTAGAATTTTTGTAGATTTGGGAAATTCAATGTCATATATTTTTACTGATACCTATGTGATATTTATGTCAATTAGCCATCTGAAAAATAAGAAATATTTAAGGAAAAATTCATATTGCAATTTTTTATCACGAGGTATTAAGTTGGAAATTTTGCTAATTATTTTTGAATTTCTTACTGTATCGCGAGTATTTTGCTCGCGAGTTTTTTGATAAAGACTTGTTTTGGATTTCATATTCTCATCTTTACTATTTTTAAATTAATATGTTGAATAATATGTTGTATTTAATTTATTTTATATAAGTTTTAATATATTCTTTGAAAATTTTCTTGTTCTAAAATACAAGCTTTTTTATCTGTAAAACCTTTGGCAGAATTTTCTCAAGTTTTAAACTCCATTTAACTAGTATTAAATCAAGTTTTCGAAATTCATTTTATTTTATGAGTTTTGTATTTTTTTCAAAATTTTCCCGATTCCAAAGTACAAAGTTTTCAAACTTCGTAAATTTTTTTGATAAAATTTTTTTAAGTTTATAATTTTTAAAATTCTTAAAATATTATTTTGTAATTCACATTAAATTATTTTTTCAAAATTCATTTTATTTTATGAGTTTTGCATTTTTTAGAATTCTTTTAATTCTAAAGTATGGAGTTTTCTACTTCGTAAATTTTTTGGTAAATTTTTTTGAGTTTATAACTTAAAATTTTTTCAAATATTATTATATAATTCATATTAAATCATTTTTTCAAAATTCATTTTATGTTATGAGTTTCAAAATTTTCCTGATTCTAAGAGATGGAGTTTTCTATTTCATAAAATTTTCAAATATCATTGTTAAATTTAGATTAAATCAGTTTTCTAAAATTTAATTTATTTTATGAGTTTGAAATAAAATTAAGATAGGTTCACCTTTTTGCAATTATTTTTGAGTTCTTTCGAGTTACCGAGATACTTTCATATAGAAGTTATATCCCGAGGTCATTTTAGTAATTTCATCTTAAAACCAAGTCTTACGTGATTACTAAGATATTTTCATGTCAAAAGTACACATTAGGAAGTGTTCGCCATGTTAGACCTCTTTCAAGTTTTAAGCTTACTATTCTTAATAAAATTGGATTTTTTTAAATTAAAGCAATGTCTTCGAGTTAAAATAGTACATAAAATTTCTCCTAATATATGAGAGAGATTTTACGAATTATTTTAATAATGAGATATCCTTTTCAAATGAAAAGTAAGGATTTTTCAATTTTTGTAGAAATGAAAACTTGTGTACTCCACCGACTTTCTAGCAGGGTACAAAAAATAATTTGATTTTTTAAACCTTTTATATTCCACTGACTCTCTAGCGGGGAGATAAAGATTGATAAAAAAAAACTTTTTTGTTCTCTTAGTTCTCCGTTATGAAAGATATTATGATTTTAAAAATATTAAAACCTGACTTGGAATAATAAATTGGTTTAACTAAATATTATGGGAATTATAATTAAATATTAAATATTGAAACCAAATAAAAATAAAATTTAAATTAACATATGATTAATAAGGTATCGAGGGTTAATCCTTGCTTTTGATTATAACCAACATGGATTTTGGGTTTTTTTTTTAGGGGTTTTGTAACCTTCAAAACATAAAGTTCGATAGGTGATCAATTTCACATAATAAATAGATCGATGGCGACTCCAAAATAAATGGCCATTTCGCAATGACTATTTAGAGTTTATTGAATGAGCAATTCATCTTGATAATTCAGTCCATAAACATGAAAAATAAGAATAATAAAATAATGATATTTTAGGAATAAGGGGTACATTTGACATTTTAAGTCGGGCTAGCTAGGATTCGTATTCGGGCCAAGTTATGACAGCTTGATGACTCCACTGGGGACAAGTTAGAGAGTCAAGCTAAAATTAATTATGTATTAACTGAATTTGATTAATTCATTTTTCAATCGATATTTAGCAATAGTTCTCGATATTTTTAAAACAAAAATTTTATATTTTTGATTTATATGAAAATTTTGCTATATATTGTTCATATTTTTTTCACTAACTCTATTGTTTTCTTTTCAGTATTATTTTTTGGGGGGAACTTAGGATAGGGTTTTAATATTTTTGAAAGTGTCAAGTCATAAAAGGTAAGTTGTTCCCTCACACACACTATGCACATACATATGCATTAGATTCCCCTCCAAGTATATAGATGAGACATTGGTAACCCAATATTTTAAGAAGGGGTAAAGTAGCTCTACCTTCTAAGGTGCTAGCCTTTGTTTTGGTCAGTGAAAAGCCTACTGAGTGTAAATTCCTATGCCTTCTAAGGTGTTAGCTTTGCTAAGGGCATGAAAAACGCTCCCACTTAAATTAAACCCTTTTTGACATAAACCCATGATGGGTAAAGATTAAGGTACCTCGTAGTTCTTTTTGGACTTAAGGAGCAATTTGAAAACCTATTTAGATGTGTAACTCAAACTTCATGTAATGAATTATAGGGCCTCATCTAGTTAAAGGCATGCCCATTTCTAGAATGTACCAAATTAGGTACACATAGGGGAACACTTTTAACGCTGTACTCTTACAATTTGATTTTTTTGATATTAATAAATAATAAGTGTATGTTGTGTTTTGCCTTTTATTAATTTGTTATATTACAAAGGAGTTTCTTTAATTCATGACATCACATTTATATATATCCTATGGAAACTTGTAAATTTATTCATGCACTTACAAAGATCACATTCTTATATGTTTATGCATTCATTATTTTTGTAATGTACTAATCCATTTTATTTATTGTATTTCAAGGATCAAGAAATGGGTGATAATTTACAAGCAAGGGTCAACATATTAGAGTTCATCTAAGAAGGATTCATCCATAAAGTCCATAGACTGGAAAATCTACTTAACAGACTAATAAAAATGGTTGAAGGTTTGCATGAACAAAAAAAGATCATGTATTGGAAGTATTAGAATACAGGGGAAATGAAATGATTGTGAGGATTACTTTTTTTTTAGGCTACTTGTTAGATTTCATAAATATAAGGTTCAAAAAAATGAATTAAAAAAAATGAATAATTAGGGTTTTCGAAAATCCCTTAGAAGCACTAACAAGTTTGGAAAATGCAGTACTTATAAATTCTTTTTGTTACTTTTCTTTTGAATCTTGTAAATATGGCTATGTACGCCCATAATCAATGGATAAATTAGAGAATTTTGGTTAATGAAACAATACTATTAAATCATGACTCAAATTCCTTAGATGTTTTCCTCTACAATAATCTCTATGTCTGATACTTAGCTAATTGTTTGATATCCAATCTATTTCATTAAATGTCGCTATATTTACTCACTTATTCATTCACTTATTCATACATTTGTTCATCCATTTATTCATTCATTTATATAATTTTTTCCATTCATTGACAATCATAATAGGATGCGAATAAAGATTAATATTGTTGAGATACATGCATATTCATGCAAACTAATTTAACTTTTTCCTATATTTTAAGGTGAAATAACATGAATCATTGAATGGAAGATAATACGCAATAACAAAAAATACAAGCATAAATTGAAAGGACAATGGAACTACTTGAGACAAAGAAACTAGTTCCCTATAAGCTAAAAGGTATTACCAACACTTCAGCCAAGGCATCCAGGGAAGTATAAGTCAAAAGATTGCCAGCCAATGTAAGATGCGTAAACAATGGCTCCATAAAATATGTAATCAGCATGTATTCAAAACATGCCTATTCACACTGTGACACTAGCCATCCATATAAATATTAATGCCCTCTTTTAAAGCGTAGATACAAGAATCATTACACAAAAAGAATTAGAGGTCGCTAACTTTAACAAGAAAGAAAGGTCTATGCAAAATCAAAGCTATGACTAAATAAATTTACGAATAGTCCTATATCATACTAACATTTCTGCTGGGGATCTCAAGGAGTGCAAGCTGAAAGGCAATCACCTTAAGGTACTTAGCATGTGGGAACTAGACTTATAATACATATCATGTAGACCTTAAAGCTCACCAAAGGGTAATGGGTAGCATACATGGGGATACGAAAGTGATCCATGATCAATGGAAGCTAGCATTATAGAAAGTTAAGAAGGTAAGGAAATCCATTTAGACTACATCTTTAACCCTAAACTTTTATTGTTCAATGGTCTTAGTTGAATCATCCTTATATCCTATGACCTTTTACACCAACTCTTTTGACCTAAAATTTTAAAAAACAAAAGGACCCAAGAATTAATTTAGGAAGAAAAAAAGAAAAAAGATAAAGGTGAGCCATGCCTTACTAATTTTCTATAGCAAGCTATTTTATTTGCTCATGCAGAATCGGATGATCTTTCACTATCTCCTCAAAGCCTAAGAAGCTTCCCTACCCAAAGTAGAATAATCTGAGCATAGGATACAACATTTTCTGTTGAAGGATCTCATTATTCAATTCATGTTGTTCCATGTGATGATAATTTGGAGTATCCAATATGGTTAATAAGGGAATCTGAAGCCGTTGTAAATTCTAACTTGCATTACTTATATGACTATTTGTTATGCAATAATCTTTTAGATATATTCTCTTTGCTAAAGAATCCAATAAAGAACCAAGTCTTATATAGTGACCATGCTCAAAGCATGATTGAGATGACAAGAAATAGCGCATGTTGTGGAATTTTTTAGTTTGGGAACTTAAAGTTTGATATATGTCCCAATGTTCCATTAATTGATCTATAATTTAGCCCCCTAGGATGGAAATCCAGGAAAATTTAAAATTGATGAATGCCTATCGGGGATAATTGGTCTGAAAATCATTAACCTTATGGTAGTATGCAGTCAGGGGCAATTCCTACTTTAACTTTAAAACTTCATATATTTTTTTAAAACTATGAATTTGGAAATAATTTTGGATTATGAATATTGTGCATCCTATCATAGAACATGAACTTTGTTAATAATGATTTCTAGTATCTAGGATAATGAATAAATTTTGAAAAGTTTTTTTTTGATGGGTGATCACTATTAGATCGGACTCTTTCAAGAAAAAACATTTACTTCCATTATATGATTATTCTAAGCTTCCAACCATAAACCTTTCATGATCATTGGCCTTTCACACCCAAATGTTCTTTTCTATGAATCCCTTGAAGGTTGAACAAATAGGTCATGCTCCTAAAAGATTCAGATGCCAATGGTTTGAAATGCGTTAAATAATGATGGTAATTTTGATATTTCCCACGTTTAGATAACCTTTCGCCATAAGTTTTATATCACTCTTCTAAATCCTTGATTTAGGAAGAATGAGAATAAAACTAAGCCAAAAACCTTTTTTCCTTTAGGATACAACCTATTCAATCCAAGACATGATAGAGATGTAAGATTTTTCCATGCCAAATTGATTTCCTTCTTAAAGGTTCAACTAGAACTAAAATTTGTTGATGACTATGAAGCTGAAAGTGTGAAGGGGCATACCTTAAGCCTTTAAAAATTGAGTGTAACATCATGCTAATGAGGTACTTAAAGTGATTTTTAAAAAAAAGGTAATCCCTTTTTCTAGTAAAATGCTTGCCAGTTTAAATGGTTTTGTTTGAAATGACAAATAGCCATCTTTTTTCTTGCATATAAATAATCATTCCATTTATAGTTCCTTTTGAGCTTGATGATCTATTTTTCTTTGAACCTTAATCAAGGATCACCCTCTGTACTGAAGGGTAAGTAAAGCAAAGCTTCAAGATTAAAAGGGGCAAATTACATTCTAAAGTTATAAGAAAAACAAGTCAAGTGTCATAAAGCCAATTATGAAGAAAAAATAAAGTTTAAAGTTCAAGTTCCAATATTCAAAGTAAAGAAGGAAAAAATTTCAAATTAGAATAAAAATTGGAGAAAAACATGATAAAGAAAGAAATGTAGATAAACAAAGAAAAACAAAAAGAAAAAAATATAAAGAAACATAGGTATATCTTTATTTTAGAAGATATATCAGATGGGAATTCCTTCGAAAGGTAAATGATCCTCAATTTAATTGCCTTAAACACTTAATTTGGGCCTATTTGTCTTTTCCTTCCGAAACCGAAGACCATGGCCTATGTTAGTTACCTACAAAGTCCATTTTGATTATAAATAGCTATTTGAGTTATCGGGCCATTCCAAAGAAACTCTTCAAAAATTCATCTTTTTGGATGATTTTTAAGTCCTTAAAAACATCATGGGGCAATCAATCACAAAATAAGGAAGAGTGAAAATCCAAAAAAAAGCAGTCTAGAACAAACCTAAAGACTTTGCAATTATTTCCAAACTAACAAAGGTAGCCACAAATAGGAAAAAAAAACACTCTTGATGCTAACCTAAAAATCACCACAAAACCCTTGGAAATTTTATGATATCAGCCGAAGGTTTATTCAAATGATCAAATATTGATCCTTTTAAGATAACCTTTTAGAATTTTGTACCTTAACCTTGAAAATTGATGGTTACCAAAGGCTTTCCAAATTAACCTTTTGAGACTTGATGTTTAGTAACATTAGTTTAACAGTTGTCAGGCTATTATATTTAAAGATTAAATGGATGTTATAACTTGACTGTTTGCCTTTCAAGGAATTCCCGTAAAAGAAACATTCACCTAATTTTGGTCTTGATAAACCTTGACTTTTTTGTTTCAATTTCTTTAACATAAATTTTTACCAGTGCCACCTTATTTGTCCTTTTAAATTCATTTTTTCATCTCATTCAAAGAGGTCCCTAATAGTACCATCAATGACTAGAAAGCTTTAACATCAGGATAAAGATACCATGTCCATTATCCTTGATATTGGAAAAATTCATGGTTAAAATTATTTTAAAATTTTTGTCAAGTAATTTTTTTAGGTTACAATGAGAAGGTGACCTCATCTTATAAATCTTGGAATTTTGATGAATTATGATGTTTCTTATAATTTCAATGGAGTTTGTAAATATGCCTTGCACAGATACTTATCCAACAGTATAAAGTTGTACCATTGCATTGATAGAGATTAATTTGATATTAGTGATCTTTTAGGAAAAATTGAATAATTCCCAAATTCCTTAAATCAAGGTTTTAGAAGAAGGATTTTATAGGGAAAACATAAGATAACCCTTTAATAATTCAAACCTTCAACTTCAAGTATAGAAAGAAACCTTCAACTTTATGCTCAGCCATAAGTCCTTTTGCCAAAAAAAATATCCATAACATTTTTTAAAGATGCCTTTAACTTTAAATTAAGACTTAAACATGATATTGGAGAAAAGCAACAATCATTCACTATATTGACATTCTTAAAATCAAAAGGTAAGTCTCACTCCAATTTAAATGAATCGAATATCAAACATTATCTGTACTTAAGTTTACTCATATGGTTTCCTCTTGGTCAACTCTTTTTCCTTGTTAACTCATATGGTTTCATCTCAAGCAATCTTTTACTGCTGTTGACTTGTAGGTTTCACAGTAGTTAATTCTTTACCCATGTTGACTTGTATGGCTTTATCCTGGTTAACCTTTTAAACTTGTTAACTCATATGTTTTTGTCTCAACAACTTTTTTAACCTATTAGCTCATATGGTTTAGTCCCGATTAACCTTTTTATCTTGTTAGCTTTATGGTTTCATTTCGATCAAACTTTTTTGATTTATTGACTTGTATGGTTTTGTTTCAGTCAACCTTTCTTATTTGTTAACTCGTATAGTTTTATCCCTGTCAACCTTTCTCATTCATTGACTTGTATGGTTTCTTTCTAGTTAACCTTTGCCTATTCATTGACTTGTATGGTTTCATCTGGGTTTACAGTTTAAACTTTTTGTTCATATGGTTTCATCTCGATTAGTCATTTTAGCTTGTTGACTCATATAGTTTTGTCTCTATCAACCCCTTCTCATTTATTGACTCGTATGGTTTCATCCTAAATAATCTTTCTCATTTGTTGAGTTATATGGTTTCATCTTAATTAACCTTTCTAATTTATTGACTTGCATGGTTGTGTCCTGGTCAACCTCTACTTATTTGTTGACTTATATGGTTTTGTCTCAATAAACCCTTTTAGCTTGTTAGCTTGTATGGTTTTGTCCTGGTCTTCTAATTGGTTAACTTGTATGGTTTCATCCCAGTTAACCCTTCTTATTCGTTGACTTGTATGGTTTCATCTCGATTAAATTTTCTCATTTGTTGACTCATATGGTTTCATTTCAGTCAAAATCTACCCATTCATTAACTTGTATGGTTTCATCCTGGTCAACCCTTTAAAGTTGTTAGCATATATGGTTTTATCCCGGTTAACCATTTTAGCCTGTTAACTCATACGGTTTTGTCTCCGTCAACCCCTTCTAATTTATTGACTCATATGGTTTTGTCCTTATCATCCTTTCTTATTCGTTAACTTGTATAGCTCCATCCTAGTTATCTCTTATCATTCGTTGACTCATATGGTTTTATTTCTGTCCACTCTTGCTTATTCGTTCACATGTATGGTTTTGTCTTGTTTAACCTTTTAAATTTATTAGCTTGTATCATTTCATCCCTCTCGCCATGTGCCCACCTTTAAAACTTTGGATGATCCAAAAGGCTTAACGTGCGACTTAAAAATATGTAATAGTGGTGGTGGTTGAGCCCTTGAGTTATCCCATGATCAAAATTTGGATTAGGTATAGTAACATGAAAAAAAGAGAGACCGTCAAGTGAATAGCTCATCCAACTAGTCTCGGATGGCTAGCATGAAGTTGCCATAAACTTGGATTGCTACAGATCATTATAGGCTAGGCCGAATTGGATGCCTATATAAAACAATAGTCTAAGTTATGAAACTCAAAACATCAATTTCAATGTCTACAAAGTCCAAAGATTCATTGGTTAGGTTCGGGAGTTGGTTACATGTGGGAAAGGATTAGCACCCTTACGACACCCAAAATCAATACCTGCTAACTATTTCTCACTTTGGTTTCAGGTTAATCAGTTCCATTGGCCATTAGTTAGAAATAATCCCTTTTTATGCATTAAGTTTTGGTGGAAAATGTAAATCCTAGTTTTAAAGAAATGATTGATATCACCTATGTACCGTGGAGGTACGAAGAGCATAAGGATTTTTATGAAAATAGTTTTCACATTAAAGTTAAAGAATTTGGATATTTCATGTTAGGTATTGGAGAGATACCAATACAAAACATTGCCTTATAAAATTCTTTGAAAACAATTTTGAATATGAATGCACGATAATCACTATAAAAAAAACGTGTTAGTATGACGAAAAAAATAGAACAATAACATAAACAAACAATCACAAACAAAAAAAATGTAAAAAGAAGGGGTGATTGGAATGTATCTCATAATTATCTTTAATTATTGAAAAATAACTAGGATGATAACTTAGAGAGGGGTTAGGATTCGATGGTGATTTGAGAGACAAAGGATTTCAATGAGAATAATTTAGGGCATCCAAAAAATAAAAAATTTTTGGTTTTTTTGGTAAAAATAGGGTTGAAGTATCCCTTTAAAGCAATGGGGTTGTAGAATCCCGAAAGATAAAATTATGAAAATAATTAGGAATAAAGAGAAAATTTAAGTTTTTAATTAATAACGAGTTTGGAATATCCCCTTTGAGCAATGGGTTAGAGTATCCTAAAGATGAAAATTTTTAATGATTTAAGAAAATAATTAAGAATCTTGACTAAATCTGATAAAGAAAATTCAATCCTTTTAGGGAAAAATGGGTTGGATATCCTCTTAGAGTAATAGGGTTAGAGTATCCCTAAAGATGTAAACTTTTGATGTTTTAAAAAAATATTTTTTTAAAAGATTTTAAAAATAAAAAACCAAAGATTTGTATAAAATATATTTTTGTTTTAAGTTTTGATTCGAGCCTAAAGGGCATATGTTGTAAGGGAACCAATCGAATGCATTTTAAGACATTTAAATGTCTCTATAAAGAGATTAGAAAATTGGGTTAAAAACAAGGGATAGCATCATGTAATCTCTTTTCCTAAATTTATCCTAGGTTCATCCAAAAGCTTTAGCGGGTGAATAAGGTATACCATTGGAAAAATAACTCCATAAGGTTTAATGTAAAAATATTCAAAAAATCACTACAAAATCATTTTTCTTGGAGGAATTAATTTTTAAAATTAGGTCTATCTTGACACTAGAAGCATATACAGGGGAAAAGACACATCAAACTTTGAAAAATCATTTTGGGTTCATCCATAATCATTAAATCATGAATAGTAACTTTTTAAAAAGAAAATTTTGCAAACTTTATGGGAAAAATATTCAAGAAGTTAAAAAGATCATTTGGTGGGCCAAAACAACCTAAACAGAAAACTGTTTGTTGATTCTAAGGGTTTCAAACAACAAAGGCTTAAAAAATCATATTTTCTTCATTTGAAATGATCTGAGGTCACACGAGATAGCATTAGAAAGGTATTTCGATGCCCTTTAACTAAAAAATATCAAAAAATCAAGAAGAGTATTTTATGGTTTGAAAATCATTTTCCAAACTTAAACTATACTGCTACCAAAGCAAAACAAAGGGCTATTCAATATTTTTAGGTTTCTTCGAGGATAAACTCAGGTCTAAGACATCCAAATGTCCCTGATAAAAATGAACAAGTAACATTGGCATCAAGAGTTTATTCCATAATCTCGAAGTAGTTTGGGATGATGAAACAAATCGCTAACCATGTCACTGAAGAGGGTATTAGACTCAGGATCAAGGCTTAACATTTTAGCCAAAAAATAGCATTTTATTTCCATGAATCTGGACTTGGAAGGTTTAGTTTATCCCTAAAATTGGATGACCAATTTAATTAAAATATTAAGCCTATGTTAGTCCTTATTATTTGAAGGTAGCATAGTTTTAAATTGGGTTTTTTGTTTTTGAAAAATTTAACTTTTATAAAAAAGAAGTAAGCATTTTGATAAACAAATCATGAATAAAATATAAGATGCATAAAGATAACCAAGTATTACACATGCAAACACAAAAAGTTGATATTTTGACATGGAACAGGTAACAAAAATCCAAGGAGATGACAAATAAGATGTATGAAAGTGACATGAACACATTTAAGTAAAGAAAAGCATGCTGAAATTGTCAAGATAGCATTTCTATGTCATCAGACTCCCTAAAATGAAAGAAAGTGCATGAACATACTTAATGCATGCTTTAAAAATTCAAACATGTGTTAAGCATGGGAAAATAAATGAAATATGATAGAAAATGCATGAATAAAGGATTGTTTTGATGACATAATGAAAGAGTAGAAGTTTGGCCTATCAAGAAACATCAAGGCATAAAAAAAAATCAAGATCCTAAGACTACCATAATAAAAGAAACAATAATGCATAAGAGTTAGAAGATGGTCATGCAGCATGAAGGGCTCACTAAAATGATATGGATAATAAAAAAAAGTATGAAACAAGGTAGAGAAAATATACCAAAAAAAAGCTTGAACATTTTTTATGCTTGAAATAGTGACTTTAAACCCAGTTTTTTCCCTCTCTTTGCTGTTATTTAGCAAGAAAAAGATGCAGGAAGAATCATTTTGGTAATATTGTTGATGGTGATATGTTTTAAGGATGAAAGTGTGTGATAGGTTAACATTTTAGAGTTTTTTGGTGGTGGTTTGGTGGAACTATGGAATGAAAGAATTTTAAAGGTAAAAGGTAATGGAACAGTGTTCAAGGAGAGTTTTGAGGTAGAGATTACTGGAAGATTCTTTAGGAATGGTTGAAAGAGTCTATTATTTTAGGGAATGGCTGGAATTTTTTTAGAGAATGGCCGAAAGCCTCCTCTACTGAGCTAACTTTGGCCTTTTTTAAACTCAAGGTTCAGCCAATGCTTTTAGGAGACAAATCAAGGGCATTTTTATCTTTCATTCATGTACTAGGAGACATCTCTAGCTACTATGCTCACCTGGCCTTATTCTTATTAGTACTGCCATACAGAGTAGTAGAGTAGAAAGGCTTCAACAGCTTGCAGCCAGGGATATGCCTTGCATGCCTTTTTACAACCATATACTTCATGAAAATGATCATTATCATTGGCTATTTGGGCTTTAAAAATTGGTTTAAATCTAATCATAAGCCCAAAGTCAATATTATAATGATTATATGGTGGAAAACCATGTTTGAATTAGATTTTTAAAGGCCAGAAAGTGGCTTAAACTAGGTAAAAATTCCTTGGTGTATCGGCACAAAACATTCTATATCGATACACAAGGTAACTTTTACCCATAAGTATGGATACAATAAGGTGTCTATCAATACTAAGAGTAAAAAATGTTTTCGGCCTTTAGACTTAAAGGCCTTTATTGGTACTCCATGGATTTGTATCGATACTCATGTTTATGTTGTATTGATACATTTTGCAAAAAATCATAACTTTAGCTATTACTAAGGTTTGCATTGATACAAACATCCTAGGTACAGATGCCACACTTTATATATCAATACCAAACCCTCTTGTATCAATATTAGTTGTGAAAATTTAAATTTTTGGTGACACAGAAGCCTCATATCAATACTTTATGTACCAATATAACTTACAAGTACCTGTGACTTTCTGAGTTACCTTACCTTTATCATAAATAGTGGGAAATTAATTAGTGTACTCATCTGAATAACTTTGGTGACACCGTGGAATATGGCCTTTGATGGCTCATTTTACATTTTACATTTTTCTTTAATGCTGCCTGAAGGCATTTTAGACCTTCCCTAGAAACATTTTTCGCTTGGCACCATGTCATGTAATAGTGCCTGGCGACATAGCACCAGGCAGTTGTCCTTAGTTTATATTTTTATTCTATAATCTTTCACTTAACTCTAGGGATGCCAAGAGTTACCCAAACAAAATGAAGTGTCTAAAGTCTCGGTCAACCCTTTTAGCTTGTTGACTCATATGGTTCATCCCAATTAACCTTTTTTGATTCGTTAACTCTTATAGTTTCATCTTGGTCAACCTTTTTCATTCTTTAACTCATATGGTTTCATCCTAGTTATCCCTTCGTTAACTTTTATTTTTTTATCTTGGTTAACCCTTGCTCATTTGTTAACTTGTATGGTTTTGTCCCGTTTAATCCTTTAAACTTGTTTGCTTGTATGGTTTTGGCCCTGATCAACCCTTTTAGCTTGTTGACTCATATGGTTTCATCCTAATTCACCCCTTCTAATTCATTAACTTGTATGGTTTCATCCTGATCAACCTTTTTTGTTCATTGACTCATATGGTTTCATCTTAGTTATCCCTTCTCATTCATTGACTCATCTAGTTTTATCCCAATCAACCCTTACTTATTTGTTGACTTGTATGGTTTTGTCCTGGTCAACCTTTTCTTTTTCACTACCTTGTATGGTTTTATCTCAGTTACACATCCATTCCTTGACTCGTATAGTTTATCTTAGTCAACTTTTCTTATTTGTTTACTCATATGGCTTTATCTTGGTTAACTTCTTTCATTCATTGACTAGTATGGTTTCATCCTGATTAACCCCTTTCATTTGTTGACTTGTATGGTTTCATCCTAATCAACCTTTCTCATTTATTAACTTGCATGGTTTTATCTCAATCAATTATTCTTAGTTGTTAACTTGTATGGTTTTATCCTGATTAACTTTTTTCATTGGTTAATTTGTATGGTTTTATCCCGTTTAACCCTTTTCATTCATTGACCTATGCAGTTTCATCCAATCGAACTTTTTTATTTAATGACTTGCATGGTTTCATCTTGGTTAACCCTTCTTATTCGTTGACTTGGGTGGTTTTATCTCGATCAACCTTTCTTATTCATTGACTTGTATGATTTCATTCTGGTTAACATTTCTTATTTGTTAACGTATACGCTTTTGTCCCAGTTAACCTTTCTTATTTGTTGATTCATATATTTTTATCCTAGTAACATTTCTCATTCATAGACTTGTAAGGTTTCATCCAAGGTCAATCCCCCTTGTTTGTTGACTAGCATCATTTTGTCCTAATCAACCTTTTTTGAATTAGGTCTTATATTAGTAACATTTTAATTTAAGGATTGCCATTAATTTTTATGTTCATTATTAGTTTATTTTATTTTTCAAAGCTTAAAGGCTCGAGTGAAATCGTGTCTATTTGGTCTTTGCCCTATTCCTGATTCTTAGCAACTGTCAAAGAGGGGCAGCTGTAGACAACTAATTTTGTCTGAGTCTTTTTTCTAATAATATTAAACACCCAAGATTAAGAACTTAACAACCACTTTCATTTGGAATGATTTTTTTTGGATGAACCAAACATTTTTAAGACTTTTTTAGTCATATTTAAATGGCTCATGTTCATGTGATAGAAAAGTCTTGTTTTGATCACTAATTTCTGATATATAAGATCAATAATTGCAAGGAAAATTATCTTTTAACATTTTATTGTCAAATTTTGAAAATCTATTTCTGCAGATGATATCATGGTAAAATTTTTTATTTTTAGAACTTTTTTAAAAATTTTTAATAAAATTTAGAAAATTAATTGTCGCATATTTTTTTATCAATACTTATGTGGTATTTATGTCAATATGTACTTAAAAAAATTAGAAATATTCAATGAAAAATTAATATTGACATTTTTTTGCTATGAGGCATTAGGTTGGCAATTTTGCCAATTATTCTTGAGTTTGTTACTATATCGCAAGTATTTTTCTCGTGAGTTTTTTTAGTAAAAACTTGTTTCAAATTTCAGATTCTAATCTTTACTATTTTATAAATTAATATTTTGAATAATATTTTGTATTTAATTCATTTTATATAAGTTTTAATGTATTTTTTGAAATATTTCTTATTTTAAAATACAAGCTTTCCTTTATCTGTAAAAGTTCTTGGTGGAATTTTCTCGAATTTTGAACTTCAAAGTTCTTTCAATATCTCCATTTAACCACCACTAAATCAAGTTTTCAAAATTCATTTTATTTTATGAGTTTTGCAATTTTTTTAAATTTTTTTATTCCAAAGTATGGAGTTTTCTACTTCGTAAATTGTTCTGTTAAAATTTTTTTGAGTTTATAAATTTTAAAATTCTTCAAGTATTATTATTTAATTCATGTTAAATCAATTTTTTAAAATTTATTTTATTTATGAGTTTTGCATTTCTTCAAAATTCTCCTAATTCCAAAGTATAGAATTTTCTACTCAATTTTCTTTTAGTTTATAATTTTTAAAATTCTTTAAATATTATAATTTAATTCATATTACATCAGTTTCTCAAAATTCATTTTATTTTATGAGTTTTTCATTTTTTTTTAGAATTTTTCTTATTCCAATATATAGAGTTTTCTATTCTATAAATTTTTCGATGAGATTTCTCTAAGTTTATAATCTTTAAAATATTCAAATATTGTTATCAAATTTAGATTAAATCTTTTTTGTAAAAGTAATTTATTTAATGAGTTTTACATTTTTTTTACATATATAATTTTCCTTGGTTAGGGTGTTTCTTATAAAATTTTATGAGTTTGGGCATTTTAATGATTTTTTTGGAATTTATTTTGTTTTTTAACTAATCATATAAAATTTTATTTCAAATGCTTAATTTTAGTTTTTGCAAATTAATCCTTCTAATTAATTTTTATGATATAATTTTACATATCATTTAAATATCATCTAAATATTTCTAGATGATGACGACTCATATATGATCAGTCTTATAAGATGACAAAACCATTAAATTAACCTCACCATAAAAGAAAAAAAAAGGAAAAAAATAACCCAAGGGAAAAAGCAAAAATAAAAGAAAAAAAGGATGGCTATTTGGCAAAGAACTCTCTTAAAGCTTCTTAGCTATCCTTTCACCGAGGAAATAATGGAGGACGCTTTCATAATAGCCAATGGCTTCCATAAGCCTAAAACACCAAAAATCCATTAAATTATTTATGTTTCTTTCATGTTTTTTCAATCTTTCAAGGTAAATTCTTCTGTAAAAACTTTAATTTTTTTATTTCATGTTTACTTTTTATTTTTAATTATTTTCATGATTGCTTAAACTTAGGGATTTAATTCCCTATTGAAAGGCTAAGCATGAAAACCATGATTTAAGTTTATGGATTTTCTTGATATATTTTATTTTTAATAGATTTGTTTTAGTTTTCATCAAAATAATTTGTTATTTGTTAGTAAAAATGATATCTCTTTTCTTCTTGTGTATGTTGCGAGATATTTTTGATTTCTTTTTAGCATTTTTTATGTTGATATGCTAAAAAATACGTGTATATATTTGTTTCATGATTTTATTTCTTGCATTCAAGCTTTGTTATGGGTATATGCTACGTTATTCATGGTGTGCATTGAGAAAAAAATTATTTTCCTTTGTTAAATTGTCATGATTGAAACTTATGATGAATTTTATTTAATTTATTTTGCTATTTTTATGATGATTTTGGTTATTTTGGATTATTTATATTTTGTAGGATTAAAAAAGATTTTTTTAAAAATTTTTCTAAGCTTTGGAAAGGTAGTTTCAAGCTTGTTTCTATATATAAAAACATGATTTAGTGAAATTTTGGTAATTTTGTTGTTATTTTCTAATTGTTAGATATGTAGGGACATAATTGTAAAATATTGAAATTTTTTTAAACTATTCTTGCTTGCCTGAAAGCCTTAAGTGCCATTTAAGGAAGTGTTTCATGCATTCCTAAACATGTGTTTGCATTTTTAGATTTTAGAGGCATTTTTGCAGTTTTAAAAAGTTTGTGGACTAGCTTGTAAGAAGTGAAAAATTTTGTTTCAAGGCCTAGGATGCTTGGCCAAATCATCATGAGAATGTTTGCTATGTTTTACATGTTTATTTTCATATGTTTGATGATTTTTGGTGGTGTTTTTCCATGTAGGCACCTAAATAAAAAATTAGAAAATTTAGGGAATATATAGCAAATCTTTGCATTTTAGGGGCAAAGTGGTCTTTTTCGTCATAATGAAATATTTCTAACATTTCTATGGTCTTCTGTAGAGGTATGGAAGTTGTTAAAATTTTTTTGTATCCTTGTTATTCTTCATTAGGGTACAAAATGTTATTTACAAAAGTTTAGCATTTTAATTGTATTGTTGCATTTTTAGCCAATTTTAGTATTTTAATTTCCCTATTTAGCATAGGTTCATCATTTTCATCATATTGGTGTCCATTAGGATATCGTGATACTTTTACGTCGAAGGTATACTGTAGGGGTATTTTGGTATTTTTTAAATTGAGTCCTAGGTAGTTGTCAAGATGCTTTTCTGCCGAAGGTATATATTTAAGGTAGGTTCATCATTTCATGATCATTTTAGTGCTATTAGGGCATCAAGATACTTTTATGTTAAAGGTACACCCTAAAGGCATTTTGATAATTTTCTTATAACTGAGTTAGATATAGTGACTAGGATGCTTTTATGCCAATGGTACACTTATTTCATGCCAAACGTACACTTATATTTAGGATAGGTTTAGCTTTTACAATTATTTTTGAGTTCTTTAGGGTTATTGGGATACTTTAATGTCAAAGGTAAACCTCGAGGGTAATTTAGTAATTTTATGTTATAAGCAAGTCCTATATGATTATTAGGATATTTCCATATCAAAAAGCAAACATTAGGAAGGGTTTGTCATGTTAGACTATTTTTGAGTCTTAGGGTTAATATTTTAATAAAATTGGATATTTTTAAAATTAAGGCAATGTCTCCGAGTTAAAATTACATGTAAAATTTCTCCCAGTAGGTAAGAGGGATTTTGCACATTATTGTAAACAAGATATCCTTTTCAAATAGAAAGTCAAGATTTTCAATTTTTGTAAAAATGAAACGTTTTGTATTCCCCTAGCTTTCCAATGGAGTACAAAAAATAATTTGATTTTTAAAACCTTTCATATTTCACTGACTCTTCAGTGAGGTACGATAGAGAATGATAAAAAAATTTCTTGTTCTCTTGGTCTTCTAGAAGGGTACAAAAGATATTATGATTTCTATAAACATTAAAACCCAGTTTCTCGAAATAATAAATTGGTTTAACAAAATATTATGGGAACTATAATTCAATATTAAATATTGAAACCAAATAAAAATCAAAATTTAGATTAACATATGACTAATAAGGTCATGATTTCTTGGCACCATGAAAGAGTTGATCCTTACTTGTAACTGTAACCAACTCTGGACCCTTTCACATGATCTCTGGTATCAACGTGGACTTCGAGTTTTGTCTTTAGTGGTTTCATAACCCTCAAAACATAAACTTCAATAAGTGACCGATTTCACCTAATAACTAGATCGGTAGGAACTCCAAAATAAATGATCATTCAATAATAACTACTTAGAGTTAAGTAGCAATTCATCTCAACAAATCAATCCCCAAACACAAAAAATAAAAATAATAAAATAATGATAATATGGCCTTTACAATGAAAAAATAATGATGTGTAGATATGTTTAGGAATAAGGGGTACATTGGCCATTTTAAGTCGAGATGGCTAAAATTCATATTTGGGCCAAGTTACGACACTATACATAATGAGCTATTTAGAAAATTGAAAGAGATGAAAAATATGATTCTAAGCTTAATCTCTTTGTTCATCTACTTGTTAGAGGTGTTAGAAAGGATTATTTATAGCCTTGATCATAATTAGCTATTGGGGATAATTGGTGAAGGAATAGAGCCATTGGAGACTTTATTTGAATGATTCTCATTCATTCCCACCAGAATGCACTGATACATTTAGATGTGTGTCGATACAATGCCTTCATCCAATAACAATATAACCATTGGAAAAGCCATGTATCGATATACTTTTGAAGATGTATCAATACAATCCTTGATGTATTAATACATTATGCCATTTACTGATACATTCAAGGGTTTCATAAACCTTTAGCTACTGCCGAGCAATGTATCGATACATGTACCTAGTGTATCAATACATTCATATGAAAATCAATTTTAAGGGGTTTGTCATGACTTTAAAACATGTGAAGTTTACCTTAAAAATGTTTTATATAAATATATGCATTATTTTTCAGTGTTTGAAGGAGTTAAAACACATTTTAATATTTTTCAAAGTGTTTCCCAGATAGTTCATGTAAAAATACTATCTTAAAGATATTTAAGCACAAGCTAATTAAGCTTTAGTTATATCAAAATCGAGATAATCTAAAGCTAATATGTCTAATAATTAATGCTCGCCAAACAAAGCATAACCAAACAGTTGTTAAGGTGTTTAATGGAATAAAAAGGGAAATTAAAGGAACTATTTCAATTACTTTAAACATCAACCCATGCCCATTTGAAGTAAAATTTCATGTCATGGACATTATCCTAGCATACAATTGTTTATTGGGTGACTATGGATCCACTCTGTCGATGCTGTACCATAATCCCTTTACCAAAAAATCAAATTTATAATTGTTGAAAAATTGATCAGCATATCTAAAGATGAGGATATTATAGCCATGGCTTCTACTAAAGCTATTTATGTTGAGGTAAAGTTGGAGCTGTTGAATATTCCTTTAAAGCCTTTAAAATTATTAACAATGCCTTTGTAGCAGAAGATTTTTTAATCCTAAGACCAAAGCTTTCAAGAAGCATCCACATGCATCTTAAGCTTATGGTAGGAAAAGGCATTTGAGCTAGAAAATGCTTTAGAAATTATCTACATAGGATAAGCCAATCTATCAATTTGGTTGGCAAGAAAGATAAACATGGACTGGGCTTCAAGCAAAAAATGGAGTCATAAGAAGAAGATAGAGAACAAAACTTAAGGAATGAAATTAGCACATGCCATCGATCAAGATTTGGGCCAAAAGTCACCCTTTATCCCCCATTGAAAAAAAATTTTCACAAAGAAGGGGTGCCAATCTAGAAATCGAAGGAAAAAAACAAAGCTATCATAATGGTGATCAATAAAGACTTCGAGAAGTGTCAAATAGCCACCACTAAAGAAAATAATGGGGGGCAAATGATGATCATGGAATCCACCCATGTCCTCCTGGATATATCTAAAGGAATTGGACTATTATGGAGAAAACTATTTAGATCAATTCTAAAGTAATTCTAGGAACTCACTTTCACATTCAAGGATCCCTTCTGTAACTTAAAATATTAAATCCTCATTTATAGAAATAAAATGCATACAACTTTTCGTGTACATTCAACTCTTCATACCAATTTTTGTTTGCCTATTCTTTTCTTCTTATTACCTTTATAGATTTCACAGTCAAAGAAAAGTGAAAAATGTTGTTCAGGATTTGAAGATCGACTTTGAATGGGCTATTTCATTGAATGAGGTCAATTTCAAAGAGGACGTTGATGATTATACTTTCCCTCCCGATTTGCTAAAATTAATTTGGCAAGAGGATGAGCGAATAATGGCTTATGAAAAACGCATAGAGGTGATAAAATTAGGGGATAATAAAGACGATAGAAAGGAGTTTAGAATAGGGATTGCTCTCATGCCTGTTACTAGAGGAGTTTAGAATGAAGATGATATTTAAGGCCTAGATATGAAGATTATGGTTTATAAACTATAGGAAAAACTGATAAGATGCACAGTGGAATTTTTAAAAATTTTTAATCTAACCATACTCAATTGTTGTTATATATGATAAAACCATCTTAATCAATTACTTGAGTTATAGATTTGAAGATGCCATCCAAGAATTCCTAGATCTGTGTGAGATCGTCAACAACTAGCCTTCCCTACTATTCTTTAATTCTAGGATGGTAGAGTGTGTAGGCACTGTTTGTCTCGATTAGCTCTGGATTCGTACAAACTGATTCTCCTTAATGAACATCTTGTGCCACTACGTTTAATATCATGAGATACTTTAATTAGAGACCTCTAGGTGTGGTGCCAAAGCCTAAGAAAAAACCTTAGGCATAAGCCTCTTATTTATATTATGTAATAAGGTAGCTTTAATTTTAAGTTTTTAATTAAAATAATTATTTGATTAATCCCATAAAACCCATACGTGGTGCCAACCTTAATATGGGTGCCCACTATATTTTGGCCCAAACCTTAGTGTCCATAGACAATATTCTGGTCCAAATTTATTTATGGAACTTAGCCCTTTTAACCTGAATACTAATTAAGTCTGATTAAACTATTAATTTTGTTTAGCCTAATAATTTTTCATAACTCTATTCTAATTCAAAATAAAATCATGGCGATTTTATTTAAAAGTCCCTTTGTTTAATAATATTATAAAATAACCTAAAAATGAGAAAAACATGGAATAATTGCAAAAATATGCTCAAAACCATAAAAAAATAACCTAACGAATTTGAACAAACCAAAAATATTAAACATAAGCATGCTTTGACATAGAAAATCATGAACATAAATAAATATTACTAAACCAAAATAAAAATAAAATAAAAAATTAATAATATTTAATCATATACTAACATGAAAATAAAATAATAAAATAAAATAAATAGCATAAACATCAACATACATATATAATAAGATTAAGATCTCAACAAGAACATATTTTATAGGTAAAAATCAAGAATAACTAAAAAAACCAAAAAAAAAGCAACATCAAATATAAAAAATATACAAAATCATCATGTTTAGCCTTTCAACATGGATGAAAAGCTGTGAGCCTTAACATAGTTTTGAATCATAAATAAGATGAAAAATTAATAAAAATGAAGAAAAACAAAAAGAATGAAGCTTAAACCTTAACAAAGCTTAAAAAACTAAAGAAAAAATTTTCAAGTGTTTGTTTTTCGTTTCATTTTTTTCCAAACTTTTTTTTCCCTTATGAAAACAAATCCTCCTGCTTTATAGAAAGGGAGGTTCGGCCAAGAGGATAACAAAATCCTCTTGGCCCAAACTCCAATAAAAAGAAAAAAATTAATTAATTAATTTTATTTTTTTGGTCATTATTAGCATAAAAAGATAAGACTTGCATTAATTTGACAAGCAATTAAGGGTCATTCAAAAACTATTATGATGATTTCCTAGATAATGTCATCTAATTGGTAGCTAGAGACCAACTAAATTGGTTAGTGAAATGTTGGAAATCAACTAGACTAGTTTCCATGAAACTAGTAAAAAAAATTGATAATTAAATTAAAATTAAAATGATCATAACAAAATAGAAAATTAAAAATTAAAAATTGTAAACAAAATTTTGAAATGAAATAATGAAAAAAACCTAATTAAAACTTTAAAACTCATAAAATTATACGAGAAAAACCCTTTTGGAGAAAAGCTCATGTATATAAAAAATTTTAAAGTCATCAAATTACTTAAAATTTTTAAAAACTGATTTAATATTAATTTAATAAGAATATTTGATAAATTTTAAAAATTATAAACTTAGAAATTCCTCCTAAAAAATCTATGGAGTAGAAAACTCCATATCTTGGAAACAGGAAATTTTTTTTAAAAAAAATGCAAAACTCTTAAAACAAAAATAAATTTTTTAGAACTGATTTAATATGAATTAATTAATAACATTTAAAGAATTTTAAAAATTATAAACTCAAAAAAATGTTCCCAAAAAAATTTTATGAAATAAAGAACTTTATATTTTAAAATTGTGAAAATTCTAAAGCAAATGTAAAATTCATAAAAGATAATAAATTTTTCAGAAAATGATTTAATATGAATTACACAATAATATTTAAAGAATTTTAAAAATAATAAACTAAAAAAATCCCCAAAAAAATTTACGAAGCCGAAAACTTCGCATCTTGAAAATAGGAAAAATTCTAAAAAAACAAAACAAAACTGATAAACTAAATAGAATTTTGAAGAAAATGATTTAATGGTAGTCAACTGTGAACATTTAAATAATTGTGAAATTTAAATCTCGAGAAAATTTTAATAAAAATTTTACAGATAAAGAAAAGTTTGCATTCTAAAATTGAAAAAATTTCAAAGAATTCATTGAAACTTGTATAAAATGAATTAAATAGAACATATTATCCAAAATAATGATTTACAAAATAGTAAAGATGAGAATCCAAAATTTAAAATAAATTTTACTACGAAAAATTTGCAAATATGATACTCGCAGTATTGTAAAAAATTCAAAATTAATTATTAAAATGGGCAACCTGATGCTTTGTGGTATTAAATGTCTATATGCAATTTTGCTTCAATATTTTTGATTTTTTAGAGTAAGTTTCGGCATAAATAGTACATGGATGTTGGTAAAAATATTCGACAATCATTTTTTCAAATTTTATGAGAAATTTTCAAAAATTCTTAAAATTAGGAAATTTGGTCATTATACGGTCCGTAAAGATAAATTTTCAAAATTTGAGAAGAAACTATTAAAAATTAATTTTTTATTAAATATTTATCTTGTATATTTGAAGTTAGAGATCAAAATATGACTTTTTTTGTCACGTGAACTTACAGCCATTTAAATATGACTAAAAAGGCCTTCAAAATGTCTTGTTTATACGAAAAAAACCATTCTTAATGAAGGTGGCCATTAAGTTCTTGATCTTGGATATTGAGGATTATCAGAAAGAGACCCGGACGGAATTAAGTATATGCAACTGCCCTTTTTTGACCATTGCTGAGAATCAGGAATTGGGCAATGACCAAATAGAGATAATTTTGTTTGAGTTGTTAAACATTGAAAAATAATCTAAAGAACAAACATAATAATTAATTAACTAAAGGCAAATCATTAAATTAAATGATGATCAGGATGAAACCTAAGTTAAAAGGGGTTGTTTGGGATAAAACCATGCAAGTCAACCAAAAAATTGATCGGGAAGAACCTATTTGTCAACAAATGAAGGGAATTGACCAGATAAGTCAACAACAAGAAAAGTTAACTGGGATGAAACCTATAAGTCTAAAAATGAATAAAGTTGACTAGGACAATATTGATGAGTCAACGTAAGTAAGCATTGACAAAGACAAAACCTATAAGTTAACAAATGAAAAGAGGGTGGCCAGGATGAAATCCATAAGTCAACATAAGTAAGGGTTGACGGGGAGTAAACCAACAAGTTAAACGAGGGTGACTAGAATGTAACCTAGGTAAAAAGAATGGACTAAGGCAAAACCTATACTGTTAAATGAGGGTAACCACGATGTAATTCTAAGTATAAAAAGGTTAACCATGGCAAAACTAATACAGTCAAATAAAAGTGACCAGGATGTAATTCTGGGTCTAAAGGGCTGACCAAGGCAAAATCGATATAGTCAAATAAAAGTGACTAGGATATAATCTTAGGTCTAAAGGGTTGACTAGGGTAAAATCAATACATTCAAACAAAAGTAACTAGGATATAATTCTAGACCTCAAGGATTAACCAGGGCAAAACTGATACAGTCAGACAAATATGACAAGATATAATCCTAGGTCTAAAGGGTTGACTAGGGTAAAATCGATATAGTCAAATGAAAGTGACCATAATATAATCTTTGGTCTAAAAGATTGACTAAGGTAAAACTGATATAGTCAAACAAGGTAAAAATGGTTTATATATGGATTGGTTAAAAGAATGTGAGGTTTACCTTTTAGTTCTGAAACAATTGACATACCGAAAGGCTCTTTCCAATATCATATTCAACTTAAGGTTTACAAACTGTTAAATGTGAATGCAAATGCATGAGGAATGCATATGATGAATTTTCATGATTTACTTTTCATTATCAATGGTTGATCCAACTTATTTTTGAGTTAAATTTATTTTTTAGAAAATATGATAAATATTTCTTTTTCATTTGATGGAATGGGCCTATATTTGTGCTTGAAAATTTAAAGCAATTCTAAAAAGCATTGGGAATCTCAGTGTTTGAATTTGAATTTGAAGGCATCTTTAAAGGCCATTGTGGATAAGATACACTTGTTTTTGAGAAGTCAAACTACATGGCACACCAATATCATCTAAGAGTTGAAAAAAAGGAACATGATTGGGAATATATGGTCTATAAAATTTCCTATCAACGACCAAAACAAACTGATATAAGCTAACAAAAAAGAGCATGCTGGGGAATATGTAGTTTCTAAAATTTCTATCAATAGCTGAAACAATTGATGTAAGATGAAGAAGAAAAGCATGATAAGGAATATCTAGTTTATCCACCCTAATTCTTTTTAGAATGTCCAAAAGACTTTGGATTACTGACTAAGATCTCTACAATGTTTTAATCTCATTTAAAGTAATGTAGAGGAATCAATTTGTCATCTTTTCATTGATTTTTATTTACTTAAAATGTTAATTATCATTTAGCAGAAATGTTAGCATGGTTAAAAAAACTATTTAACAAAAGTATGAATGAAAACACACTTGCCTTGTAAAAAAAAAGACACAACATTGGTTATTTTATAAAAATGATGGTGAAGTACAAAAAAGATTTGGATATAACTCAGATAAATAGAATCTCCTATTCAATTTTTCAAAAATTTCTCTTAAACTGAATATTTATTTTCATAAGGATCCATCTCTTAAAGATGCCTCTAATCATACTATGCTCTTTTCAGACTTAGTTTTCTGGTAAATTATGCTTTGGACACTCATTTCAATGCTTGAGTCATCGCTTTAGGTTTTCAACTCAAAGTGTCCCCTTTATACTGCCTTTGTTCATACATCCTTTTAAGGTTTTCATTCAATTTTTGCTTTTTTGAAATAAATGCCTTTTTAGATTTTCGTCCATTTTTTTTCTTATTTCTCTCTTTTTTTAAGCATAACATTTTTTTACATTATTTAAATTAATGGGGTTTGGTAAAATTCCTCTATTCACCTCTGCCAATACTAGCGTTCCTCCTGAAAATGTCTTCTAGACAATATAAGTCCCTTTCTTAATTGGGTGCTGTTTTACCCGAAGGATCTTTTTGTCCTAACAGTATTCTTTTTAGTACCAATTCTCCTTTATGGAATTTCCTAGGATGAATGAGCTCTAATCATTCTTTTTTGGTACATCTGGCCATGTTGAATAGCTTTTCGCTCTTTTTCTTCAATAAAGTTCAGTTGCTCATAATGATCATGGACCCACTTAGCTTTATCTAACTGGGCTTCCATTAGAACATGGAGTGAAAGGATCTCTACTTTAATTGGTAAGACAACCTCCATGCCATATACTAACAAACAAGACATTGCCCCAACTGAAGTTTAAACTAAAGTTTTACAAGCCTAAAAGGCAAAGGAGAACTTTTCATGTTAATCTTTATAGGTTTTTACCATCTTCCTTGCAATTTTTTAATATTTTTACTAGTTGACTCTATAGCTTCATTCATCTTTGAATGGTATGTCACCAAATTGTGATGAGAAATTTTAAACTAGGTACACTCCTCTGTCATTAATTTATATTCAAGTTGGAGGCATTATCTGTTATATTTCTTTCAGCAATCCTAACTTGACAAATGATGTTAGTCTTTAAAAATTTTATCACCATCAAGCTTGTCACATTTGTATAAGAGACCATTTGGTGAAGTAATCAATAGCCACCAAGATGAAGCGATGACTGCTCGAAGCTAGAGGGCTAATTAGTCCAATAACATCCATGCCCCATATGGAGAAAGGCCATGGTGTAGTTATAACATGCAATGGCGAAAGTGGTACATGGATCTTGTCAGCATCGGCTTGGCATTTATGACACTTTTGGACATATTTAACATAATCACCCTCTATGATCATCCAAAAATAACCCAGTCTCATGATTTGCCTTGCCATTTTATATCCATTCGCATGGATACCGCAAATCTCTTTATACACTTTTTCTAATATCTTTTGTGCTTCAGGAGCATCAACATATCTTATAACATTTTATCATAACACTTCTTGTAAAAAATCTCTCTATCTAAGATAAATTCATTGCCAGCCTCTTTAAAGGTTTTTTGTAAGTCTCGAAGGCATTTTTGGGTATACTCGATCTTTAAGATATCTTTTGGTGTTGAGATACCATAGGAGACCATCTACTTCCATTTCAACATTGTAATAGTATGCAAGAGACTCGTATATGCTTATCTGAATGGGAGTTATCTCTTGCTCTTCATTTACTTTAAACATTGAAGCCAGAGTGGCTAGAGCATTTACCTTTTAATTATCATCTTGGATCAGATGAATAAATTCCTCCTTCTCAAACTCTTCAAGCATTTTTAGAATTTGCTTTTAATATTATTGCATACTTGAATCTTAAGTTTCTCATTCTCTGTGCAATTGATAAATGGCCGAGGCTGAGTCTCCATATACTTTAAATAATTAAGCTTTTCTCTCTACAACTGCCTAAAGTCCTAGAACACATGTGTCATGTTCTGCTACATTGTTTGTATAGTCCAAGTCTAATCAAGTGGTGATAGGGTAATAGTTTTCTTTTGGAGATATCAAAATCGCCTCGATTCCATGTCCTAGAGCATTTGATGCTCTATTAAAATACATTTCCCCTATTAATTCTTTCGACAACTTATTTTTTCTTCTACCAAAATATTCATTAAATCCTCATCAAGAAAGTCATTCAACATTGAAATGATCAGGTGCCTGACTTGCTAGGAATTTGATGATAACACTTCTTTTGATTACCTTCTGACTCACATAAACCATATCATATTCCAATAGCAAAACCTATTATCCGCTTATCCTTTCTAACAAAGTCGGTGCTTTGGACAAATACTTGGTTGGGTCCATTTTGATGATCAACCAAATGGTATGATACATGTATTTAAGAGCCTTTTTGTAGCCTAAACTAGGGCATAACATATCTTTTCTATTTGAGAATAATTTTCCTCACAGATAAGGAATTTCTTACTAAGGTAATAAATCACTTGCTCATTTTTTTCCTATCTCATCTAGCTATCTTAGCATGCAATCAAAGGATGTCTCAGTACAGGTGGCACCAACACTGCGAATTATAAAGATAATGCTTAACTTTTTAAATGCTTCCTAGCATTTTCATTCCATTCATTAGGATTTGTTTTCACAAAAATCAAAATATGGGATTGCATTTATTTTTGAGTTAGGATATGAATTTAGGAATGTAATTCAACCTCCTCAAGAAACTTTGTACCTTTTTGTGTATATAGGGATGGCAATTTTTGTATGGCTTTAATCTTATCTAGATTAACTTTAATCCCTTTTTTACTCACAACCAAGCTTAATAATTTCTTGATCTTGAGCCAAAAGTGCATTTTGTAGGATTCAGTTTCAATTGATACTTTTTTAATCTTTTGAACAACTTACGTAAATCCATGACGTGCCCCTTCTCCTAAGGTGACTTGGCAATCATTTCATCCACATATACCTCTATCTCTTTGTGCATCATATCATGGAATAGGGTGACTATCATCCTCTAATAAGTTGGCCGAGCATTCTTTAGTCCAAATGACATTACCTTATAGCAAAAAGTTCCCCACATTGTGACAAATGTGGTCTTTTCCATGTCTTCTAGCATTATTTTTATCCGATTATACCTCAAAAATCCATCCATGAAAGAAGACAAACAATTCTTCATAGTGTTATCAACCAAAATATCTATATGAGGAAAAGTAAATTATCTTTCGGACTTACTTGATTTAGGTCTTGGTAGTTGACACATATTCTAATTTTACTATCTTTTTCAAAACTAGGGCAATATTTATGACCCATTCTGGTTATTTTGCCACCTTGAGAAATCTAGCCTTTAATTGTTTCTTTACCTCTTTTTTTTTTTTTGTTTAGAAGTATTTCGGGTTTTATTCTTCTTAACTTCTGCTAAACATGTTTGCATCCTAGTTTTAGAGGAAATTTATAGACTATGATTTTCATATCCAAGCCTAGCATGTTTTGGTAAAACCATGCAAAACATCTCAAAACTCCCGAAGCAAACTTATTAATTCATCTCTAGTTATTGGCATGAAGGCAGCCCCTATTCTAACTTTTTTCTATCATCCTCATCATCCTTTAAATTTATCACCTTTGCAAATTCCGTATGGGGCATATCCATTCATCTTTTCGCTTGATTATTTTTAGCAAATCAAGTGGCAAAGTATGATCATCACATTTTTTTCAAAATTGATCTCATTCAAGCAAACAACCTATTCAAAATCGACCTTCGAATCGTGCTTAAAATCATCCATTTTTCCTTGAGTGGGAAATCTATAAAAGTAAAAAAAGAAAATGAATAGGCAAACAAATGTATGACACGTTTTGCATAAATGTATGTAAAAAGGAAAAAAAATATTGGTGTAAAAGAAATTATACATAGAAAAAAAGATCATATGCATTTTATTTCCTTAAATGATAATTTGACATTTCAAGTTTTTACTGAAGATTCTTAGATGAGAAAATGAGTTCCAAAGGTTTCTTTGAAACAAACCCAAGTACTATAGTTTTTTCAGTACAAGTCTAATTTTTCAAGACGTATCCAAGAGGACAAGGATAGATCCCATGATCATTATTCGGCTCTTCGCTATCTTCTCTAGTGCTGGCCAACTTACACTTCTTGAAAGCTTTGTTAACAACCATAATAACTTCATTATTTTTTTCATCAGCTTTTGGATTAACAACCCTTCCATAACAAAAAATTTCATCGAATAAAGGGTAAAGGGTTACTTTTTGGCCTAACATTGATCGATGGCTTAGCCTTCCTTTTTTCTTTGAGATTTATTTTCAAATTTCTTCCTTTAAAACCACTCAACTTGAAGCCCAATCCATGCTTGTCTTTCTTGCCAATGACATTAATAGATCAATTGATTCTTTGCAAGCATTTGCTAAGTCCACTTTCAGCTCTGACTTTTTTTCCTTATTGTAAGCTTAAGACCCATAAGGGTGCCCTTTGAAAGTCTAGGTTTTAGGATTACAAACCCTTCTACAACAAAGGTGGCATTGACAATTTCAAAAGATCTGAAGGAGCACTGTTCAATTTTAGCATTTACTTTAGCATAAGGGGCTTCGATAAAAGTCATGGCCATGATGTCTTCTTCTTTGGATAGGCTAATCAACTTTTCATCAACTATGAATTTAAATTTTTGGTGCAGAGATGATAGGATAGCCCTAGCAAAATGAATCCATGGTCATCTTAGCAAACAGTTGTATACTGAGATAATGTCCATCACATAAAATTTGATCTCAAATGGGCATGGGCCAATATCTAAAGTGATCAAAATAGTCCCTCTGATTTCTCTCTTTATCTAATCAAATGAATTAGTAATTGTATGGCTATGCTTGATCTGACTGAAATCAATTGGCAAGTGAGACAACGGGATTAGTAGCATTATGTTCAAAGCTGATCCATTATCAATAAGAACTTTAGTCAATATAGTCCCTTTACAGTGAGTTGTGATGTGGAAAGCTTTCTTTGAAGTGTTGCCCCTCGGTGGGATTTCATTTTCATTGAATAAAATGAAATTGTTAGCAACAATTTTATTTACTAGGTGATCTAACTTATTTATGGACATGTTTTGAGATACATAACCCTGGTTGAAAATTTTCAACAAAACATTTTGATGTACTTTTAAGCTAAAAAACATGGTCAACATAGAAATCTTTGCTAGTTATTGCTTCAACTATTCCATTATACTGTACTCACTGTGTTTAATAAACCTAAAGAATTCGATAATATTTTTTTTCTTGATTAATTCCTATACTTCCTCTAGAATATCTTTGGTAACTATTACTTTTTCAAATATTTGTCCTTTTGACTTGGTTTTGACACTGGTTTCACTAATTTTTGGACCATATATATGACCACTCCTCATCATATGGCTTACCTCAGTTATGTCGACAGTAGCCAATTAGCTTGTAATAATGTTCGGACTTATCATCCTATCATCATACTTGCACGGTACTTGTTTATTATTTTGATACGAGAACAGAGTTGGTGCGCTAATAATGAGTCTAAGTGTAACTTTAATCCTAGGCAGTGAGGTATTTGGCTGGTTACAATGAATTATAAAAGGGTGACCAATGCCATAGTGTAGCTATAATAATCTTTCACTTGCTATGCTAGCTAATTTTTCTTTCTTTAGACCAGTTTCTTTACAAAACCCAATTTCACCATTATCCATCATCCTTTGGATTATGGCTAAAACATCTAGGCAATTTTGCAAAGTGTGTCCAGATGTTTTATGAAATTTGTAGAAGTTAACAATAGGATCAGATTGGCTTTTAATACTTCCATGATTTTAACAAAGGATCCCACTTTCAGTCATGATTGCCTATACTCTGTCCATTGGAGTCTTAACTTCTTGGACTTTTGACTTATTTTGTCTCTCTTTTTTAGTAATCAGAGCATTAATCTTGAGTTTAATACGATCAGGTAAGGGATTTGCTACCACATTAGGTGCTAGGTCATTATCAATTCAAAAGGTGGCCCTCTAAAAAAACTTTAGACCTTTTGCTTGAAAGCCATACAGTCTTCAATTGAGTGACCTGTTATTGTAAGATACTCACAGTGCAAATTTGGATGATACCAGCTAGGATAATTACCTTCATATGGTTTGGAAAAGATTGAAGTCACTAACCATGCCTTAAAAAGCTTATAAAACATTTCCTTATAAGCGTAAAGAAAGGGTTCATAATGAGATATAGGTTGGTTGTGTTCTTTGGGCTAGTGGATTAACACTGGGTGTTGGTTGGTTTTGTGGAGGATAGTTTAAAATAGTGGTCTAGGGTGATGTTGAAGTAGGAGCTTTAGGTATATTAAGAGAATAGGTATTTTGGGTTTGTTATCGTTGGTTTTGGTAATATGGATAAGGCCCTTGATGGTACGGTTAACTGGCATAGTTACTAGATAGAGCTTCTTTTTTTTTCTTCCTCTACCTAGCTTCTTTCTAGTAAAAAACTCCCCGGTCATGATTTTATCAACCTTTACTACTGTTTCAATCATCTCTCTGAAAATAACAAGACTAGCAAAATTCTTGGTTGTATTCCCTACCAATTTGTTATAATAGAAGGGACATGAAGTGCTCACAAATAGCATCATGGTTGCTTTCTCAGTCAATGAAGGTTGAACCTGAGAGGCCATGTCCCTCCATCTTTGCATATATTCCTTAAAAGATTTCATAGACTTTTGTTTTCATATTCTAAAGAGTTAGTCTATTGAGCACCTATTTAGCCATATGTTTATGTTGTTGAATAAATGCATTAGCTAAGTCAGTCTAGTATTCAATTTGAGTGCAGTTCAGATTATTATAACACTTTAGCATAGATCCAGACAAGCTCTCTTGAAAGTAATAAATTAGAAGCTTATTATTATGGGCATAACCTGCTATTTTCCTAGTGAACATTTTAATGTCTGCTTAAGGGAACTGGTGCCTTTGTACTTTTTAAACTTCAGTAATTTAAATTTTGGTGGAAGGACTAAATCTGGTACTGACTGAGGTCCTTAATGTCCACACTATTGTAGAGTTTGGCCCCTTAAATGGCTTATAGCCTCTTCTCAAGGAATTGCGATTTCCTTTTCTCTATCTCTATTTTAGCCTATTTTTACCCTTTTGTTTACATTTTTCCTCTTGATCAATGCTACGGCCTGTCGATACTTTTTGGCGATCATAATTTTGCACCTCCCCCTTGCAGAAAGAACATCAAGGTTAATAATGATGACTGGTGGATTAGCAACTAGGACATTTTATTATCGATTTGGGATATTAGCTAGTTGTGCATTCTGAGTGTTAGTTGTTTGTTTAACAACTAGTGCCCCTCTGATCCCTGGTAAGAATATCAATATTTATCTCTAGTTGTTAGAGAACTGGCTCCCTTGCCAATAACAACTCCATTATCCTTGCGATCTGAGCTTGTAGTTTTTTTTGCCTTTTCAGTATGGGTTCATGGCCTGTTGATGACTTTCTTCTAATCTTTCTAATTTTGTCAAGTGATTTTCATCCATTTTTCTCATTCTAAATCTAGTATGGTAATGATGAATGGGTAATGGTTGAGTTAACCTTTCTAAGTTTGCAATATTGACCTTAATAATTCTATGTTTCTTTGAGTTAATTAATATTTACTTATGAACTAATAAAATTAATAATCATGTATATATGCATGTATGAATATGTATAGGCATATGTATGTATGGTATGAGTATATGAAAGAACTTGCTGAGATGCTTGCTTTAACTAAAGATTCCAAACTCAAAAATTTTCCATTAACTTCGTGACAAATTACATGTTCACATTGTTGATCATGTAGGAATTACATCCAAGGAAATTCCTAATTTAATCATATTATCTCTGAGCTTCATCTAAAAACCAAAGTACAACATGCCTATATTGTCTTATGGGAATAATTTGCATCTGTGAGTGTCTAATCCTCTCCACCATTTTCCTTGCTTAGATGACAGTTGAGTGAATCTGTTCTTTAAGATGTACATTTGTCAACCAAAAGAATTAGTTGCCCATTGTTTACCATCATCTTTGACCCACCATAGTCTATTAGCCCAATATGCATCTAGATTATGGTACCCTTGCACTAAGGCATGAATATAATCTCCCATGCATTGTAATTCTAGTCCCATCTCTATAATAGATATAATGAGACCTTATCTTTTCTTAAGTAGTTAAGATACCCTTTTGTACTCTTGATCGAAGGTTGCTCGGAGTCATTTATTCTTTTCTCTAGATTTTCTTAACTGGAGATGTTTATCATATGCTTTCTTTTTTCTCTTTCAAAAATAGTTTTCTAGGCTTCCCCTTCTAAAGCTTTAGTCTTCCTTATTTTTAACTTTTAATTAAGCTTGTGAATTTTTTCCCTCATTCCCTTAGCAGTGCTGCTGGAACTCCTAGATATCATGGCTAGTTTCATTTTCTTGTTCTATTCAACCTAGTCATTCTTCATTAGATTGTACTTTTTTTTTTATTTTTTCAATTTCCTTTGCTTTTGCTTCCATCTTCATTTGTAAATAGGCAACTTCCTATTTGAGATAATGATTCTCAACACTTATTCCTTTTCATTCCCTAGCCGCTTTCTCCTTAATGAAATTAATCTTGGATGGCATGACATGTTCTGACTGAATAGATACTCAAGGAATGGTCCCATCTAAGCCAAGAATGATTATGTTACAATCCCAAACTCTCCTCCAAGCATCATACCTTGGAATGGTTTTATCCATGTATACACGTAATCCTAACTCATACCGCTCTCTTTAGTGCAAAACGATTATCTAAAGCAACTTTTTATAATCCTCACAGCCAGATTCCAAGTCAACAGTAGGAAAATTTAAAGTCATAGGGATGAATTATTGCGATCTGTATTATGTTTGGACCAATAATGGCCCATAACCCATTGTGCCTCGTATATCAAACAAAGGTACTTACAGCAGATTACTACATTGATACACAAAGCATTTTGGTGAAAACCATGGTGCCCTCTAAGTTATATCAGAAGGAGCCAAGTTCTTAAGCATTTTAACCTATTGTTTCTTGGTTTCAAACTTCAGCGATTCTTTTTTGATGAATTCCTAAAGAAGGGCAGAATGTGGAAGTAAGGTGAACTTTATCTGTCCCTTCACCCTAAAAATGACTTCAAATCTAGATATATAATAACAGACACTTCTAGAGAATCTCTCTTGACCCTTTTTTTGGAATCCATTAAGTGCTTGAATCATCTTGGCTAGAATTGCTGGAGCTGGGTGCATGTTTCTTTTCACCTGGTCAATTAAATCTGCTATTGCCGCCTCAGCATGTCCCAAAACTCTTGGGAAGAAAACCATGCCATATATAGCAAGAGTGAATGCATCCAGAGCTTTCTTAATGTTGAATCACTCTTAGATATATTTTTGTAGATACTACCATAAGATGACATTGGAGTTCCTATTCTACTCTATATAATATTAGTTAACTTTGAGAACCAGATCCAAAAGTTGGCTTAATATTTTACAGAAGCTAGTCAAATTATGCATTTTGCAGTAGATAGGTCTTGTCTCCAAAGGTCCAACCCTGAGGAAAGTTGATATCTTTTCCATAGTTGGAGTCATGTCATGTTGATTGAATTAAAAACATCAAAATGATGGATCCGAAAACTCAATCACAACCCTAATAAATGTTCATCCATTTGTATTTTGAGCAAGAAAGCTATTTGTCAATATTTTTTGTAAACCAGGTTTGGTTCGTATTCCTTCATTGATCAATATTTTAGCTAACTCTCTCAAATTATTCTGGCAAAGGTCTAAATATGTGATCTTTGGCAACTCAGACACAAAACCCCTTGGTATACAGTCCCTATCATTTTTTTGGTTGAATTCAGACCCAAAACGAACCTCTTCAAATTTACTACCTATAATGGTTCTGTCATAATGTTAAATAAAATTGATCTAAGTTGGAATTCTTTTTAAAGCAAGTGTTCCTATATGTATATAAGGAAAGAAAAATGCACCAAAAAAGGCAAAAAAAAGTAAGTGTCTTTAATTAAATACATATAAAATTTTGAAATAATAAATCACAAATTATTCAAATAAGGTGAAAATAAATTTCAAAGCAATGAAAATCATAAATTATTCAAACAAGATATCAAAATCAACCAAATAAAATTATGAAAATATAGGGAGAGAGATAACTTTGTCCCTTTATGTGTTCATAATTTTGGTGACACCTAAAATCGAGCATGGCTTTGACTAGAAGGTTAGTACGGTCCATTATATGTGGTTTAGGTCACACCACTACTTAGGTTCTCAAATTCCTCAAGCCTAGAAAGGACTAATGTGGTACCCTATCCTTATCTATTATGGATTTATGTCAAAATATGTTTAATTCAAGTGGGCATGTCTTTGATGTTATAACAAAGCTAACACCTCGACCAGACGTAGGAATATACACCTAGTAGGCTTTTTACTAGCCTAGACAGAGGCTAACACCTCAAAAGGTAGAGCTACTTCACCCCTTTCTAAAATATCGGGTACCTATGCCCCTTCCATATCTACCGATGAAGAAACAACTGTAAATGTGCATAGTGTGTGCAAAGGGACAAATATATCTTTGTATGACAAAAATAAAACCACTATCCTAATCCCTAAAAGATAAAAAATATGAAAAAATTAGTGCAAAATAAATATAAATATAATGAAAAAGAAACTTTAAAAAAGGAATTTAAAAGTAAATATCAATTGGAACCGAATTAATTTTTGGTTAACAGGTAATTAATTTTAGGCCTAACTCTTTAGATGCCCTTGGCAGAGACGTGGCTTAGATATCAATCTTGACTAAGCCTGACTTAAATGGCCCTCGCTTTTATATTTGTTGATATCACTATTTTTATATTCTCTTGTTTCTATAGGCTATATCAATGCCGATATATATATAGACATTTTTTAGGACTGGATGGTCAAGATGAATCGCTCATTTGACTTAACCATAAATAGTCATTACGAAATGACTTTATTTGGAGTCACCGCCAATCTACTTAGGCTAGGTGAGATTGATCACCTATTGGAGTTCATATTTTGAAGGTTACAAAACCCTAGAATACTAACTCTAAGGCCCGTGATTATACCAAAGATCATGTCAAAGGGTCCAGGAATCAGTTGCAATCATAAATAAGGATCGACCCTCTCGTGATTCCAAAAAATTGGTACCTTATTAGCTACATTTTAACTTGATTTTTAATTTTTTATCTGGTTTCAACATATGGCAATTAATTATAAATTCCCAAAATAATATTTTATGAAACAAATTTATTATTTCGTGTCGAAAAAATTAGGTTTTTAAAATTTTGAAAATCAAAATCTTTAATGCTTTCCATCAGATAACTAGTAGAACACAAAAGCTTTTTATCATTCTCTTTTGTATCCTAACAGAAAACTAAAAGAACATAAAAGGTTTTAAAATTTAAAATATCTTTCTTATCTTGTTGAAGGGCCGGAGGAATGCAAAAGGTTTTTTTTTTTGTAATTTACAAAAATCCTAATTTCCATTTTGAAAAGGATATCTTATTATTAAAATATATGTAGAACCCTTCTCATATTTTGGGTGAAACTCCACGTGTTATTTTAACTTTGAGACATTGCCATAATTTTTTGAAAAGAAAATTTCATATCTTATTAAAAATATTTATAAAGGATCCCAAGACTCGATAGTAATCTAAAATGATGAACCTATTCCTAATGTCTACCTTTGACATGAAAGTATCCTTGTAATACATAAGACTTGGTTCTAATGCAAAATTACCAAATGCCCTTGGGCTATACTTTCAAGATGAAAGTATCCTGGCAACCCTAAAGGACATGAAAAGGATTATAAAAAGGTGAATCTGTCCTAAATGAACATCTTCAGCTTAAAAACATCCCAATGACTACCTGAGACTCGATTTTAAAAAATTTACTAAATTACCCCTAGGTGTACCTTCGACATGAAAGTATCCTAGTGACCTTAAAAGATAGAAAGGATCATAAAAAGGTGAACCTATCCTAAGTGCACATCATCGAGATAAAAGCATCCTGATGACTATCTAAGATTTGATTCTATAAAAATTACCAAAATATCCCTGAATGTACCTTTGAGTTGAAAGTATCCGGGCAACCCTAAAGGACATGAAAAGGATTATAAAAGGCGAACCTATCCTAAACGTACATCTTTGCCATAAAAGCATCTTGATAATTACCTAAGAGTAGACTCAATAAAAATTACTAAAATACCCTTAAGGTATACCTTCGACTTGAGAGTATCTCGGTACCTTAATGGACACTAGAGTAATAATGAAATGATGAGTTTACCCTAAATAAGAAACCTAAGTTCAAAATTTGGCTTAAAATGCAAGAATTATAATTAAGCCCCTAAAATTTTAAAACTTTTGTTTCGTACCTTATGAAAAATCAAGAGAATATGGAAAGTTTTAAAAATTTATATACCCCTATGAAAGGTTATAGGAATAATAGGAATGATTTTGCTTCTAAATACTAAACTTTGCTATTTAGTCAATAAACTTTTCAATTTTATACTTATGTGCCTAAATAAAAAAATCCTAAATCATCACAAAATATGATTAATCAAGTAATAATCAGTTTGTAAATCATACAGCACATGATGGTTCGGTCAATCACCTTTAACCATAAAATAAAAATTTTTTATTTTTGCAAACTAGACTTTAAACTTTGCAAAATTGCATAATGACCCCTAAAATGTGAAAAATACCTAAAACATGTTCTAAAACAAACCAAACTAGTTTGCATATAGCCTACTAAGCTCTTAGCCAAACCCAAAATTGGCCTAAAAAATTTACACATTTTGCAGTTTAGTCCCCATGTTTACTAACATTATAAAATAACCTAAAAACAAGAAAAACATGGAATTAATACAAAAGTATGCACCAAATCATCTTAAAAAAAACCTAACAAATTTGGCCAAACCAAAAATATTAAACATAAGCATGCTTTGATATAGAAAATCATGAACATGAATAAATATTACTAAACCAAAATAAAAATAAAAATAAAAATGAATATACAAATATACTTAATCATATATTAACATGAAATAAAATTAATAAAATAAAAAACAACATAAAACATCAACATATATATACAATAAGGTTAACATCTGCACAATAACAACATATATCATAAATATACAAAATATCATGTTTAGCCTTTCAACATGGATGAAAATCCATGAGCCTTAACATGGTTTTGAATCATAAATGAGAAGGAAAATGAATAAAAATGAAGAAAAGCAATGAGAATGAAGCTTATACCTTGACAAAGCTTAGAAAACTAAAAAAAAAGTGCTTGATTTCGTTTTCCTTTTTTTTCAAGCTTTTTTTCTTATGAAAACAAATCCTTCCCTTTTTATATAGGGGTTCAGCTAAAAGGATAACAAAATCCTCTTGGCTGAAAATCCAAGAAAAATAAAAAAGATTAATTAATTTATTTTATTTTTGTCATTATTAGCATAAAAAGATGAGACTTGCACTAATTTGACAAGCAATTAATGGCTATTCAAAAGATATTGTCATGATTGCCTAGATAGTATCATCTAATTGGTAATTAGAAACCAACTAAATTGGTTAGTGAACTGTTGGAAATCATTTGGACTAGTTTTCATGAAATTAGTAGAAAATAATCAATAATTAAAATAAAATTAAAATGGTAATAATAAAATATAAAATTAATAATTAATAATCATAAATAAAAGTTGGAAATGAAATAATGAAAAAAACCTTATTGGAACTCTAAAACTCATAAAAGTATATAAGAAAAATCGTTTCGGATAAAAAGTAATATGTATAAAAAATTCAAAACTCATCAAATTAATTAAATTTTTAAAATTAATATGAATTTAATAAGAATATTTGATAAATTTTAAAAATTACCCTAAAAAATTTACGAAAGAAAACTATGTATCCTGGAAATGGGAAAATTTTGAAAAAAAATATAAAACTCATAAAATGAAAATGAAATTTTCAAAACTGATTTAATATGAATTAAATAATAATATTTAAAGAATTTTAAAAATTATAAACTCAAAAAAAAATGTTCTCAAAAGAAATATTACGGAGTAAAGAACTTTATATTTTGAAATTAGGAAAATTCTAAAAACAAATGTAAAATTCATAAAATTTAATGAAATTTTCGAAACTTATTTAATATGAATTAAACAATAATATTTGAAGAATTTTAAAAATTATAAAGTTAAAAAAATCTCCTTCAAAAAATTTATGGAGTAGAAAACTTTGTATATAAACTAAATTGAATTTTGAAAAACTAATTTAATTTAAATAACTTTGAAATTCAAATCTCAAGAAAATTTCACCAAAAATTTTATAGATAGAGGAAAGTTCATATTCTAAATCTAGAAAATTTCAAAAAAATTCATTGAAACTTGTATAAAATGAATAAAGATGAGAATTTGGAATTCAAAATAATTTTTACTAGAAAAATTTTATGAGTATGATACTCATAATACTATAAAAAATTTAAAATTAATTATAAAATGGGCAACCTAACACCTTGTGGTGCAAAATGCCAATATGAATTTTTGCTTAAATATTTTTGATTTTTTAGAGTGAGTGTCTGCATAAATACCACATGGGTATTAGTGAAAATATACGAAAAATTGTCAAAAATTTTTGAAAATTAGGAAATTTGATCATGATATCATCCACAGAGGTAGATTTTCAAAATTTTAGAAGAAACTATTAGAAATAATTTTTTTATTAAATATTTGTTTTGTATATCCAAAATTAGCTATCAAAATATGACTTTTTTTGTCACTTGAAGCTATGACTATTTAAATATGACCAAAAAGGTCTTGAAAATGTCTTGTTTATCTATAAAAGATAGTTCCCAATGAGGGTTCCCAATGAATGGCTTTATCAAAAACTCAAGATTATTGAAAAATAGACCCGAACAAAATTAAGTGTCTGCATAAATCAAGGAAGTTACTAGGCTTCATCGTAAGTGAAAAAGGGATAGAGGTTGATCCTAATAAGGTTAGAGCCATTCAGGAATTGCCACCTCCACACATGCAAGAAACGTAAGAGGCGTGCTCGAAAGGTTGAATTACATTGTCTATTTTATTTCCCAGCTTACAAATATATGTGATTTAATTTTTTGGCTCCTCCTAAAGCATGATCAAGCTAAATAGGATGAAGATTACCAAGACAAAAAAAGTGAAGCATTATTTGTTAAGTCCACCGGTTCTAGTATCGCCAATTGTAGACATCTAATTTTGTCTGGGCTTTCTTTCTTGATAATACAAAAATACTTGGGACCAGGAACTTAGCAGTCACCAGGTAAGGAAAGATTTCCTTAAGGAGGAATGAACATTTTTAAGACCTATTTAGATGTGTCTAAATGGTCGCACATGCAAGTGACAAAATTATCACTATTTTAAGGGTCATAGAGAGTAAAACTCGAATAAAAAAGACAAATATGAAGGCAAAATAATTAGCTTTTAACTTCGCACTTGTGAAATTTTGAAATTTTGCTTTTGCATATGATACTAAGGTCAAATTTTCTATTTTTAGAAAATTTTCAAGAATTTCTCGTTAAATTTGGAAAGTTGACCGTAGTATATTTTTACCAAAAATTGTGCGGTATTTATGCCCATATGTATTCTAGAAAATTAAAAATATTCAAGGAAAAATTCATATTAGTATTGTTTACAATGAACAGTCAAGTTGTCCATTTTAGTAATTGAGGTTGAATTTTTCATAATACCACGAGTATCATACTCGTGAAATTTTTTGGTAAAAATTGTTCTAGATTTCAAGTTTTCATTATTTAAATTTAAATTAAGATTTTAATTAATGTGTTTAATAAAATTTATTTTCATAAAATTTGAACATATTTTTGAAAATTTTCATTTTCAAAATATGAAGTTTTTCACTCTATAAATTTTTTGGAAAGATTTTTTTTGAGTTTATAATTTTTTAAATTCTTCCAATATTATTGGTTAATTCACATTAAATTAGTTTTTTTTTCAATTCTTAATTTATTTTATGATTTTTGCATTTTTAAGAATTTTTCTATTTCCATGATATGGAGTTTTTTACTTTATAAATTTTTTTGGTAAGATTTTTTAAGTTTATAACTTTTAAAATTCTTCAAATATTTTCATTAAATTTGTATTAAATCAATTTTTGAAAATTCAAATTATTTTATAGGTTTTGCATTTTTTCGTGCAATAATTTTTTTCGGTAAAGATTTTTCTCATAAAATTTTTTGAATTTGGAATTTTGATTTTTTTATCATTAAAATTGATTTTTTTATTAGAATAATTAAATTGATTATATTAAATTTTATTTGAAACAAATAATTTTTAATTTTTATAATTTAATCCTTCTACTAATTTTATGGTATAATTTTACATAATATATACAAGTATCAGCCGAAATTCTCTACACCTTGATGATGTCATAGATGACATAATCCAATAAAAGGTAAACTTAATTAATGTAAATCAAATCAAAATAAAATAAAAATAAATGAATAAAATAACAAAAACATGTGTAGAAACATGCAAACCTATCAACCAAGGCAATTCTTAAAGCCTTGGCCGACTCTTCCCTTGTATAAATAGGGGAAGACAATTTGCACTAAGAAACTTTACGATTTAAGAAGAAAAAAAGAAAGAAAAAAAGGTTAAAAATATTTGATTTTTTCAAGCTTTTCTAATGTAAATTTCTTGTAAAATTCTTAATTTTTGTTTATTTCTTGTTGAATCTTCTTTTTAATAAGCCAACTGAATAGTTGTGCTCATAAATTTTGATTTATATTGAAAGGCCAAGTATGATGGCTATGATTAAAGTTTTAGATTTTAGTTGTTTTAGTTAATTTTTATTAGAAATAGTTTGATTTTCTTTAAGATTATTTATGTTTGTTGATATTTATAATTTTTATTGATTTATTCATCAATTTTTATGTTTTTATGCTTATTCATGCTTAGTAAAAATTCTAACATGTATATATGTTAGTATTTATGAAAATATGTGATGAAAAAATATTTTTGCTGAAAAAACATGTTGGCCGAATCACATAGGAGCTGATTTTTTTTATATTTGATTTTATTTTGCTTATTTTGTAAAAATGGAAATCTTAAGGATTAAATTGAAAAAATTGCAAAACTTTTTCTATGGCCATCCAAGCTTGGCCGATTGCTTATGCAGCTTTAGAAATGATTTTGTGCTTAGTTTAACATACCCGAATGTGTTTCTTTGATTTCATACAATTTTGGGTCCATTTTGTAATATTAAAAAGTTCAAGGACTAATTTTGTAAAATGTGAAAAAAATTACTTTGTGGCCATTGGTGCTTGGCCGAATCATTTTCATGACTTTGGGTGTTGTTTATGTAATTTTCATGATGTAGTTTGTGTTATGATTTTCTCTTATGAAAGGACTAAATTGAAAAAACAAAAAAGTTTTAAATTCATCAGGAAAAATCATTTATCTAAAGGTATTTTCATCATTTAAAAATATTTCTAACATTCTTATGGTCTTGCATAGGGTGCAAAAAATATTAAAACTTTTTGTATTCTTTCAGTTTTCTATTAGAGTATGAAATGCAATTTTAAAAAGTTTAAGGATTTATTCTAAGGCCATAGGTAATTGGTCGAATTTATTATATGCTTTTTGGTATGATTTTCATAATTTTTTTGTGATAAATTTTGTGTTTAATTATGATTTTATTTTGCATAGGGACCAAATTATGATGTAAGAAAATTTTAGGGATCATTTAGAAAAACTTTGCATTTTAGAGTTAATATGATATTTGTGATATTTTAAAAATATTTCTAGTATTCCTATGGTCTTCTGTAGGGATGTAGAAATTATTAAAACTTTTTGTATTCTTTCGATTTTTCGTTACGGTGTGAAATGCATTTTAAAAAGTTTAGGGACCTATTAGCATTTTTTGCATTTCAGGTCTTCCTACGTGATCAACGGGACACTTATAGGTTGAAGGTGTACAGTAGGAGTAGGTTTATTTGTTTATGATTTTATCCATCATTTTAGGCTTACTGAGATATTTCTACATCACAAGTAGATCTTAGGGACATTTTAGTAATTTATGTTGAAACCAAATCCTATGTAATCATCGAGATACTTAGATGTCGAAGGTGTACAGGAGGAATAGGTTCATTTGTTTACATAGTTTTAGAATCTTTTAAAATACTAGGATACATATATGTCAAAGGTACTTCTTAGGGATATTTCATTAATTTATTTTAGAATCGAGTCTTCTAGGGTGTTTGGGATACTATTAGGTCAAAAGTGCACTTTAGGAGACATGTTGGTTAAATTGACCAAATTAAGTTCCATAAAGTCGAGTTTAGTATATTTTATTTAAACCACATCCTAGGATAATTTTTAATATTATTTATAAATTGAAATTTTTGCAAATTAAGTAATATCTTTGATGTTAAAATAGTACATAGAGTTTCTCCCAGCATATAAGAGGGGTTTTACTAATTATTTTAATAGCGAGATATCTTTTTCAAAGTAAAAATTAGGACTTTTTTTACTTTCAAAAAAAATGTTTTGTATTCCTCAAGCTTTCCAATGGGATACAAAAGATATTTTGATTTCTTAAGACCCTTTGTATTCCACCTGGTCTCCTGCAGGTATGAAAGAGAATGATTAAAAACCTTCATGTTCTTCTAGTCTTCCTGAGCAGTGCAAAAGATATTTTGATTTTTTTTTAAAAAAATTAAAACCTGATTTAGGGTTTTACTAATTATTTTAATAATGAGATATCTTTTTCAAAGTAAAAATCAGGGCTTTTTTGAATTTCAAAAAAAAATGTTTTGTATTCCTCTAGCTTTCTAGTGGGATACAAAAGATATTTTGATTTCTTAAGGCCCTTCGTATTCCACCTGGTCTCCTGTAAGGTATGAAAGAGAATGATAAAAAACCTTCATGTTCTTTTTGTCTTCCTGAACAGTGTAAAAGATATTTTGATTTTTTTTAAAAAAATTAAAAACCTAATTTTCTTATATGGAATATAAAATTTGTCTTATGAAAATTTTGATATATGTGAATTATAATTAAATATTGAATAGAAATCAAAATTTACATTAGCACATGATTAATAAGTATCGACTGCCAAGCATCACGAGAAGGTCAATCCTTATTTATGGTTGTGATTGTGATTGTAATTGACTCCCGGACCTTTTCAAATGATCCCTAGTATAATCATAGACTTTGGAGTTTATTTTTATGGGTTTCTTGACCCTCAAAATATGAACTCCAATAAGTGACCAATCTCACTTGGTCAAAATAAGATTGGTGGCGACTCTAGAAAAATGGTCGTTTCATAATGAGTATTTAAAGAAGTCAAGTGAGCAATTCATCTCGACGACTCACTCTTTAGATAGGAGAAAAGAATGATAAAAAATAATAATGATATGGCCCCCTAAAATAAAAGAAATAATGATACATAAATATATATGTATACATTGGCCTAGTCAAGATTTGTATCTGGGCCATTTTGTGACACTAGTGCTAGGATGACCTCTCATACTATACCTCATAGTATTTGAGAGGTCAATGGGATGTGTGTTGGGATAACATGACAAAACTGGCAAGAAAAAAAATAAAAGGTTTTTAGACTGTGATGTAAATTATTCCCAAATAGGAAAGATATGTTATGACCTAGTTTGGACTGTAAAAAGGCTTCGACAATACTGTTGTATCATACTTACCAAAATGGATCCATTTAGGTACTTTTTTAAAGCATAACATTTTTTGGATGATTAGCTAGATAGGAGGTCCTATTGTCGAAATATAATGTAGTCTATGCGAGCTAGAAAGCTACAAAATTAAATGTTATTGCCATATTCCTGGCAACTCAAGTGCTTAATGATCACCAACCTTTAGACTTTGATTTTTGAAAAAGAATTTCATGAATATCTCCATTGAAAAGAAAGCAAAATAGCCTAAGGAATCAGTGTGGAAGATGTATTTCAATAAGGCTTTAAATGCTTTGAGCCATGGAATCAGGGCAATCTTGATATCCCTAAAAAAAGACTATTATTCTTTCACTGCCAAATTAAATTTCAATTGCACAAATAATGTGGCAAAATATAAGGCATGCATTATCGAGCTCCATACAGTCACAGAAAAGAAAGCTCAAATATTGAAAGTCTATGGGGATTTAACCTTGTTAATTTATTAAGTGGGGAATGGGAAAATTGGGATTCAAGGCTACCGCAATATAAAAGGTTGATTCTAGAATTGCCAAAAGAATTCCAGAAAGTGGAATTCATCCATTTATCTCAAGATGATAATTAAATGGCAGATGCTTTAGCTACCCTTACCTCGATATTCAAGGTAAATGATAGGCAAGAAGTAATCCCAAATCAAATAAACATACATGAATCTCCTGCACATTGTTATAAGGTCGAGGTAAAAACAAACAAAACCTCTAAATATAATAAGAGGACGTTAAGAAAGTTAGTAATGAGCCTTGTTCTAGACAAAGAAATTCTTTATTAGAGAGGTTATGATCGGACATTGCTGAAATTTATGGATGCTTCTAAAGCATAGAAAATCTTAGAGGAGCTACATGAAAAGGTTTATGGAATCCATGCTAATGGATGCAAAATGATAAGACAAATCATGAGGTTGGGCTATTTTTGGATGATCATGAAGAATGATTGTAATTAAATATGCCCGAAAATGCCATAAGTGTCAAATCTATGCTGATAAGATTCATATACCGATTTCACCATTACATTTATAACTACTCCATGGCTTTTTTCAAAATGAGGCATGGACATTGCAGGACCAATTATCCCTATAGCATTGAATGGTCATCATTCATCTTAGTGGCTATAGACTGTTTCACCAAGTGTATTTAACCTAACTACTTTGCAAATATAACAAGGTCAATGGTCATAAAATTCTTGAACCATAATATCATTTGTCAATTTAAAATCTTTAAAAAAATTATAATATATAATGCCTCTAATTTGAAGTGAAAAAAGTGTGTACTCAATTCAAAATCTAACATCACAATTTAGTGACATATAATCCGATAATGAATAGAGCTATAGAAGTAGCCAATAAAAAAAATCAAGAAGAGTATGGGGAAGAAAGTGAAGACCTAAAAGGATTGGCAAGAGAAACTCCCCTTTGCCTTCTTAGCTTATCAAACTTTAGTTTGGACCTCAACCAGGGCAATGCCTACTCATTGGTTTATGGCACAAGGGTCATTTTGCCACTTAAAGTTGAAATGCCTTTACTCTGAGTACTGATGGAGACTAAACTAGAGGGAACTAAATAGGTTAAAGATCAACATGAACAATTAAATTTCATTAAAGAGAAGAGGCTGAAAGCGATCCAACATGGGCAAATGTGTCAAAAAAATGGTAAAAGGGCATGACAAAAACTTGCCCTATGAAATTCCATGAGGGGATATTGGTATTGAAGAAAATCCTTTTCACACAAAAAGATCCATGAAGCAAATAGGTGTCAAATTGGAAATGTCCTTAAAAAGGTATTATACCAAAATAATAATAAATTAAGACATAGAAACTAAAATCAATGTAAGACATAGTTAATGGAAACTAATTTTGGGCATCGTAAGGGTGCTAATCCTTCCTCATGCTTAACCAACTCCAAAATCTAATGGATCAATCTGTGGACCTCGTAGAACTTGAAATCAAAGTTTTGAGTTTTGTAACTTGAAATATCATTTTTAATAAGCATCTAATCATGCCTAGCCTAAATGATAAGTGACAACTCTAAGTCTTTGGCCATTTTATGGTGGCCATCCAAGATTGGTTGCACAAGCAATTTGTGTCACATGCCTAATCCAAATCCCAACAAAGGATCAACCAGAGGTCATTCCTTTTATGTCATGCATGTCACTACTCAAGCAATGTGGGCATTGTGCCAGGGCATAACATGATAGCTCGGTGACTCTACTAGGGACAGTTTAGAGAGTTAGGCCTATGACTAGTTGTGTCTTATTTAGTTATCAGTTTTTTTTAATTTTGATCATTTGTTAACTATAATCCCCTTTTATCTTTGTCCACTAATCTTTTAACTTTAATGATTTTTTGTCTTATCGTCAAGGAATGTCCTTTTCCTTAATAAACACTAATTTGATAAGTATAGTAATAAGGGGTAAATAAATGGTTCGATTGTTTCCCTAACACACACTATGAACTTATTGCATCAGATTCTCATCAAACTCTATGGTGAGATTAGGGTCCCAACTACTAGAAGAAAGTGAGATTTGTGCCTTTATGAGTAAACATCTATATAGGCATAACAAGAACTTTCAAGGTGTAAATTACCTATATCTCTCATAAATAACCTTCTGCATTTACATAAGGAAATACATTTATTAGATTAAACCTGGTCTGCCAAGCTTGCTAAGGGCCTAGAATCAGGGTGCCTTACTATCCTTACAAAACAAAAAAATAATTCGGATACTAATTTAAATGTAAATTCAAACCCATATGGTGAACGCTATGAGCCAAACCATGTCAAATCATATTGAAATGCTACTAGAATAACCCAAAGGATATTAGCACTTGGGGAAACACTTCTTACCTTTACTTCTATGTACTATGGTTACAGAGATAATGATAAACAAATATTCTCACTTGTGTTTGTCATTTCAAGCCTTAAGAGAAGTCTTACGTCTTATTTTTCTTTTTCAAGACATGTTGTTATGCTATTTAATCGATGGCTGATGTTTATTTTTCTTAAGTGATAGCATATTAATGTTGTCATTTAATACCCTTTTCAAGGCTTGATATCTCCTTATAGGGAATAAAATCCATTTGGTTAAGTTATTATGTTGTCTAATCAATGGTAACACTTGTCAACCAATAGATGATGGTGAGTGAACATCAATTCCTAGATCATTACTAATGTCCTAAGAGGCATCATGCTATCTTGTTATACACAAACCACCTAAATATGACATTATGCTATTTGACATATTACTTGACTGACTTGCTATGAGATAGAGCGATCACCACCCCGACTGTTGGTTTTTATCTTAATAAAACATCGTAGGGGTAATTTCAACTTGGACAAACCGTTATGATATTTGTGGTAGAAAAGGTTACAAATAAGTGATATTATCCATGGTTATTTGTTTATGCCCCGATGGCATTGTAGTGCCTTAATGTTTTTCTCAAGGCAAATTTCCATTGAATTTCACCTTTTTTTCCTATTATTTTCATCGTAAAAAATTGCCTGTAGTCATATTCTTCCAATAGAAATTAAAAGGCTGTGTTAGAAAAGTAAAAAAATAAGAAAAAAGGAAAAGACTTTTCATCAAGCTTGAGTCAGAAAAAAATCAAAAAATAGTCATGAGTTAAAGAAAAACAAGAAAAAGACTAAAACAAAAAATAGGAAAGATAATAGGGCATTGCTCCTCTTAATTATTCATGACATTTTGCACTGCATTCATAACATTTTAGGCCTAATCTATAGACAAGCATCCTTGAGATGTCCTAACTTCCATCTATCATTCATCATTCCTCAATATATCCACACATGGATCATTACATGATGCTAAACCCATCTGTTGTTTGCATTCAAATGGTTGTAACATGAGGGATCAGTTAGAAAGGAGTGTTAATACTTTGGAAGGCGTCTAAAAAGAACTAGGGTCTGATGTTCAAGAATTAAGAGAAAAGTTTGCAAAATGAATAAGAGAAATTATGGACTTTCTTTACATTGAAAAAGATTCCACCAAATAGGCATCATCATCTGTAATTAGCCAAATGCGTTAGAGTGTAGCAAATCCATTAGAAATGCATGTCAGAACTTTGGAAAAAATTGTTGGAAAAATCAGGCAAGATGTTCAAGAAATGAAGAGCTAACTTTTGGAAGTGACCGGGATGATTAAAAACCTTGATCGACTGAAGACAAAGTATTCCCATGAGTTAACCTTACTTTCACCAATGTTAGGAATAAACATGCAAGTAAATGAACCTGATATGACCTATATAGAGCCTTATGATTTCGTACTCTAGTTAATATTTGAGACCCACCATCAGGCCCCATATCATTATAGATAACCCAATTTTTAACCTGGATGCCCTTTTGTCACCTTCTAACCACCCTTGGCTCTAGTATCAAGAAATCCATGAATGGAGAAAGAAAAATGAATGTTGTTAGCAATCATAGCCAATTGCAAGGTAGCTCAAATTCATACCTTATGCCTAGTCCTTACCACCTAGCCACAGCTTCCCTAAGCTTGAACCCATACCTATACTTTTCTATTTTGTAATCGACATACTTTACCAAATATAATCCTTCACTTACCTTTCCATAAATAACATCCAAAATGTTCAGCCTCGCAACACAACAAATATTAAGGAAACCTTAAAGATAACTCAAGAGATGCCAAAATTTGACTCAATTTTGATATTCTATAGTGGATTTCACCAAAAACTATAACAAGATCAATTAGTTCCATCCTCATATCCCAAATGGTCAAAAGTCAAGGGGATATTGATTGGAAAAGCCTTACATCAAGGCATCACTTAACTGCTTTTTTCCACTAATTTTCCTAACACAAATCATGGTATCGTTAGTAAAAGCTATTGCTTCTAGTTAGCATATCCATTAAAGGAAAACTGAATAGATGGCATCTAGGCATTTTTACCTTCTCTCGATTAATTAAAAGCAAATCTCCCTTGTGTTGCTACAAAGCCACTTGGTTGCATGTGTCACAACATGGCCTAGATATGAATCCTAACTAGCCTGACTTAAAAGATAGGTGTACCCCTCGTTACTGTATATACTTTATATCATTGTTCTTTATTTTTAGAGGACATATCATTATTATTTTTCTTTATTTTTAGATTTAGGTATTGAGTCATCGAGAAGAATCATTGACTTAACTTAACCTTAAATAACCGTTACACAATGACTATTTATTTTAGAGTCACCACCAATTTGTTATGGCTAGGTGAGTTTGGTCACCTATCGAAGTTGTATTTTGAGGATTATGAAACCTAAAAAAAAAACTCCAAGGTCCATACTCATACTAGAGATCATATAAAAAGATTTGGGAGTTAGCTACAATCATGAGTAAGGATCAATCCTTCTCATAACACTTGATGATCTTTACCTTACTAACCATATGTTAACTTAAATATGATCTTATTTGATTTCAATATCCGTATTTAATTATAATTCTTGTATATTGGAATCTTCCAAATTCAAAATTTATTAATTCATATGCAAAAATCAAGTTTTTAATTTTTTTAAATTGAAATGCCTTTCGTACCCCAATGGAAGGCTAAAAAAACATGAAAGGTTTTATCATAATCTCTTTGATACCCTATTAGAGAGTGAAGGGATGTGAAAGGTTTTCAAAAATCAAAATATCTTTTGCACTTCACTGGAGAGCCAGAGAAATATGAAAGGTTTTATTCTTCCAAAATTCATAAAACCTTATTTTTCATTTTAGAAAGGAAATCTCGTAATTAAAATAATTTGTAGAACCCCTCTCATGTACTAGGAGACATTCTGTGAACTACTTTAACTCGAAAGCATTGCCTTAATTTTCAAAATTTCCTACTTCATGAAAAATAATAAAATTTATCCTAAGCCCTCTAATGTACATTTTCAACATAGAAGTATCCAAGTAACCCTAAAAGACTCCATAACATCACAAACGAATAAACCTAATCCTACTACTCACTTTTGATGTATCGATATCTTATGATCACGTAAGACTTAGCTCTAATGTAAATTAATAAAATGTCCTTAAGTCTACCTTTGACATTAAAGTATCCAGGTAACCCTAAGGGACTTGATACCTTCAAAAATAGATGAACCTAGCCCTATTATGCACCTTTGACATATAAGTATCCCGATGATCAGGAAAAACTTGATTTTAATTTAAATTACTTAAATATCCTTAAGATCTACCCTTGACATAGGATTATCTCATAACCCTAAAGAACTCGATAACTTCATGAAAAATAAACCTATCCCTATTTTGCACCTTTGACATTAAATATTTCGGTGATCATAAAAGACTGGGTTATAATTTAAATTATTGAAATACTACTTAAGTCCACCTTTAACATAAAAGTATTTGGATAACCTAAAAGATACAATAATGATATAAAATGATAATTTTACCCTAAATAGGTAACTTAGACATAAAAATAAGATAAAATGCAAAAATTATTGATAGGTCCCTAAATTTTTCAAAATTGCATTTCGTAGCCCACCAAAGAATTGGAAGAATATTAAAGAATATGGAAGGTTTTAATATTTCTACACCCCCTTCAGACGATAAAAGGAATGTTAAAAATATTTCTAAAATGCCAAAAGTATTTGATTAACCTTAAATGCAAGGCTTTACAAAAGGACTTTAAACTTTTCTATTTTTTAATTTACCCTGAATGAAACAAAATATATAATTATATCAAACGTGTCAAAGTTAACAATAAAATATGCCAAATCATCAAAACTATTGGCCCATACATATTGGCCTTGGAACAATTTCTTTCAATTTCTATAAATAAATTCTTAAAATTTTATAATTTTACAAAATGGTCCTTATATGAAATAATACACATAATCAAATATCAAACACATGAAACTTAACACAAAAAAAATACCAAACATAATCACAAGCATTCTGCCAAAAACTTTGGCCTTGGAACAAATTTTTTATATTTACAAATAAGCCCTTAAATTTTTAATATTATAAAATGACCCTATAAATATCAAAACATATAAAACATGATACAATATGCATGAAAATACCCTTAATAATTCCTCCATAAGTTTGGCTAAGCTTATACGGCCTTGAAAAAATTTTGCAACTTTTACAATTTAGTCTCTAAACGTTCTAAAATTATAGAATAACCCTAAAATGATAAAAATGCATGAAACATATATATACATATTAAAATAAGCATGAAAACACCTTTAAAGGTCATAAGACATATTCTACCAAGCATACATAACTTAGAAAAATTTCACAATTTTTTACAATTTGGTCCCTATATTCTCTATATTTATAAAATAGCCAAAAAATCAAAAACATCACAAAATCATCAATGTCAAATTCAACCAAGCTTAGAATCACCCTTCCAAGATCGTAAAAAATTTAGAAAATTTATTTTTAGCCCCCTAAACTTTTAAACTTTATAAAATAGTCTAAATATCAAGAAAAATCAAGAAATAAATTGAATCCAAGGCTATATACCATTAGACCAAATTTAAAATCAACAACAAATAATTTCTCCTCAACAAAATGACATGAATATCAACATAAATATGCATCACCAAGCTTAGATATGGAAAAACTATTATGTAAAATAATAAGCATATCAACCTATTTTATCAAAAATCATCATAAAAATCACAAGGAAAATAAAATAAAATTATGTACACAATGTCACAACATTATTTCCTTAAAAAATATCATGATGAAAATAAAACTATTACTAATAAGAATTAAATCTAACAACTATATCATCAAGCTTTGATCATTGCCTTCATACGTTGCCTTTGAATATGAACCAAAAGTCGTGAGTACAAGTATTCATTAGGCTCATTAAAAGGAAGAATCAAACATGAAATGAACAAAAATTAAGAATTTTACAAAAAAATTACTTTAAAAAGGCTTTAAAATCTAATAACTTTAGTGTTTTTAGTGTTTTTTTCTCCTATAATCCTAAAGCTCTTAAAATGAGCAAACCATCCCTATTTATAGAAGATGGAATTCGATCAAGGGGTGTATGAAACCTCTTGGTCAAATGGCTTTAGCCATTCTTACCAAATTCTATAATTTTCTTTTATTTTTTATTTATTGATGTTTTTCTTTTTTTAATAAGATTTTAATTAATGATTTTTTGTCATTTTTCATGTGTCATCATGCATGATATCATGATCTAGCAATATGAAAGAGAAAAATTTTAATTTGAATAATTCAAAGAATAAAATTTCAGATAACAAATTTAATTAAAATTTAATCAAATAAACTTCTTGGGTTTGGTACAAAACAAAATGGGCTAATTGGATTTGTCAAAAAGTTAGTATGCTTATCGAGCCCATTAAAAAAATTTACTAGTTTTAAAGCCTATAAAATGGAAAAAAAAAAAATTTTGGCCCATTAAAAATAAAATTAAAAAAGGCACTTTTGAAAAAATTTTTATGCAAGAAAAAGCTAATTAAAATTTTAAACCCATAAAATTTTACGAAAAAATTTCTTACGGAGGTAAATTGATATTTTGAAGAAAGTAAAAAACTCATAAAATAAATTAGAGCTTGAAAATTTGAATTAATATAAATTTAATGAAAATATTTAAAGAATTTTAAAAATTATAAATTCAAAAAAAATTTTATTGAAAAAATTTACGAAGTAGAAAACTCCATATTTTTTAAATGAGAAAATTCAAAACTATATTCAAATTTTATAAAAATGAATGAAATTCTACACATTAGTCAAAATGTTAATTTATAAAAAAAATAAAGATGAAAATTTGAAATTTAGAACAATTTTTGTCAGGAAAAATTCCACGAGCATGACACTCGCAAGATTGTGAAAAATTTAAATCTAATAAGTAAATTTAACAACCTGAAACCTTGTGGTATAAAATGCCAATATGGATTTTTCTTTCAATATTTTTTATTTCTCAAGGTGAGTATCGACATAAATACCACACAAATCTTAGTAAAAATATACGACGATCAATTTTTCAAATTTTATGAAAAATTCTTGAAAATTTAATGAAAAATTTGGCCATAACAACATTCCCAAAAAATAAATTTTAAGATTCCAAAGAGTAAGTTAAAAGTGAGTTATTTTACCTTAATATTTTTTTATCTGAGATCAACCCTTAAAATGGCATTTTTTCTATCACGATGCACCCGTGATAATTGAGTTAGACTAAAAATGTTTTGAAAATGTTTAGTCCACCTCAATGAAGCATACCTTTGCTGGGCAGCTACCAAGTTAATAGTCTCAGATTTTTTTGATTGGCAAGGAAGGGGCTCTAACAAAGTTAGGTGTCAACAACATTTGCACCTATTGAACCTCGATGCCCACCATACCTTAAGTAGTACAATCCTAAAGCCAAGTACAAGTATCATGTAGAACCCTATGGATATTTTATTGAAAACTGTGCTACTTTAAAAAACAAAATGCAATTTTTCATTGACAATGGATGGTTTGATCTGAAGTCCTTGGTTGCTAGAGAACTTTACAAGATGGATTGAAGCTTTAGTTGATGATATAGAAAGATGTTTTATCTATAGGCTTTAGGATATTGGGATAGGGAAATGATCATTGAGACAATGTTTAACACCTCTTAGGATTTCATAGACCTTGTTCTTTAGTGAACATCAATGAAATATCTTTAAAATTCATTAGATTTTATGGACAGAACCAAAATTTGAATTCTTGTCATTTCTATATTGGTTTCCCCATGTTTACACCTTGTTAATCACCATAGAATAATTGACTCATTTTTTCATCCCTTTACTTATTATCTCACTTATTTATGGTTGTGGTTAATTCCTTAAGAGGTCAATGATGAGAGTAAACCTTTGGAAAACCCTTATTCTTGCAAAACTAACTTGCACTTTTCACCTCTTTCAGGAAAGGCAATGGGAGAGAATCATGCCACCCAATCGATAGGCACCATGGTTAGGTACCTCTACAATTAGTTTAGTATCATGGTTAGTTACTCCAAATCTGAAATAGTCGGGATAAAATACAAGAGGAAAGATTTAGGATTAAAAAATATGACAAGGTCTAAGAAAGAATCGAAGAATTAGAAGATAAGAGAGGATTGAAAAATGATAAATAATTCTTATTGGCCCTAGATGTGATTATCCCACCAAAGTTTAAGGTCTTAGGATCTAAGAAATATGGTAGGCTCGAGTGTCTAAGTATGTATTTGACTTATTGTTGTCATTAAATTGCTGAGTATGCTAGGGATGAAAAGTTTCTTATCTACATCTTTCCAAAAACTTTGACTAGGGCAGCATTAAAGTGGTTTTCTAAACTAGAAGAAAGATAAAAATTTGTTTGGAAAGATTTAGCTTGGGAATTTTTAAAACAGTATAGGCACTTACTAGAAATGGTTGTTGGCTATTGGACTCTTTAGAACATGAAAAATGAACCTCAAGAAAGCTATAAAGACTATGCTTTTAGGTGGAAAGCCATAGCCTCACAACCTTCACTGCTTCTTACTACCAAAAAAATGATTGCTTACTTTATAAATGCTCTCCTATTCTTAACAATATGTCTTGAAGACTTCTTGGCTCATCATGCTATTGCTTTAGGTTTACATACAACTACATTGATCTTAGTAAAAGGTGCTTTAGATGTATGTGATTCTAAGTTAATGCTAGATAAAAAGGATTTCAATTATAGTTTTCTTTATGATGGTCTGAGATGAGGTGGTGCTTATGATATTTTGGCGTGGGATGCATTTTATTTGGCAATTTTCTAGATGTTAAATACCATTGGATGGGTTACTTTTTATTGGCATTGGAAACACATCACATTATGGCAGGGTAACATCTCACTATTTAATGACTTTTCCATTTATTTAATGGGACGGTTAAGTGATTACCTATGGTTAAACTCTTTACAACTTATCAATGGGTATAACCCATTTGGTATAAATAGTTTACCAATCTGCGTATGGATGTTCTTATTTGGACATCTTTAATGTTTTCATAGAATTCAAAGACATATTTACCCTATAGGTAAGATTAAACATGGATATAAATAATGAAAATCAAAGATATTAGTGTCAAAATACCTATTAGAAGAGAAATGATGGCCTTGATAAATATACTCTTAACGAAAAAGACAAGGAGCAAGTTACTGCAATACAAGAAGATCTATTTGGACTTTATCTTTATGCCTAACCTATATTTAACTAGTGGTCACAATGGGTTTATCCAAATGTTCCAACACCTCTTATGCAAGCTCATTTGCTCCACATACCAAAATCCTAACGAACTTGGAGACCAACTCAACTATTCTTAAGAGCATAACAAAAAGAGGGCAAGGTGTACCATTCCATACCTATCTCCTATATGGCGCTCCTTTCTTTACTAGTCTGAAGCCAAATGATTACCACTATTTTTGCAAGGCCTAGAAAACCTCTATATCTAGAATGTATAAACTCTTATTTCACATATAAGTATCATCATGTTGTGAAAAAATATGCCACAAAAGATTACAATACGTTCAAAGACAAGGTCCAAGCTATAATTAACGCAAATCTAGCAAAGTTCAAGGAACTTATGGATGCCTATCAGGAGCATCAAATTTAGAGGCTATTAATCTCCAAGTAGTATGTAACTATGGGTAATTTTTATTTTTGTTTAAATTTTGTACACATTTTCATTTGTGTAGAAATGTGAACTTTGATCTAAAATGAATAAACCTTTTAATTTGGATGCATCATGCATCTTATTTTAAGTTTTGAATTTCTTTGCCAAAACTTTGGTCTGAAATAAATGAGCTTTTAATTTGCATGCATGATATCTCTTATTTTAAGTTTAAATTTCCTTGGCAATGAAACTTCATGCGACTACTATTTAGTCTTGAGGCTAATAATAGGTTTTTCAAAAACCAAGGATAGTCTTAATGAAATTGATGATCAACTTAAAGGTGCTAACTTATTTGGCAAAGCATTTTACCTTCATCTCACATGTTTTTACCTTGGGTCATTCTAAAAATAAAAATCCTTAACCAAGTGATAGATGATTGGGGGGGCTTTTTTTAAAGTTGTTTGAAAGTCAAACAATCAAAATACACTTCTAAAGGATCAAGGATGGGTGGTTTGATACGTGTTAAGAATGTGTTGAAGCCCTAAAACTTCTCAAACCTCTATCATCAATTTTACACTACAAACTCCATGACTTTTTTCCCAAATGCATGGCCTATAAAGAACATTAATTGAAATACTCCCTTCCTATCTCTAAAACTGATTTCTCACATTTCTTACCAATATAAGATTCATGATAATTTGAACTCCTTTTTAAATGGACAACCAAAACAAAGTTTTTCATGGCTAGGGCAAGTTATCAATCTTGATGAATATACTAATGACTTTAAAGAGAAAAGAACAATCAAGGCATGCACTTGGAAAAATAAAAGAAAAATGGCTAATTGAATGCGGCATCATGTGACAAAAATGTTCATGATACTTACGAAACAACCATTTTTTGATGAATGACTCTTCAGTTTGCATAGTCATGATGAAATAAGAAATGGCCATCGTTCACCATCTTTTCTGAATTATGAAATCAATCCCCTTGTTATCCCTTTTGAGCCTAATGAAAATTTTCCTTTGAAACCTTGAACAATTTTTTTTAACCAAAAGACAATGAGAAAACCTTTTTAAAAGACATAAGGGTAGATATCCCGCCCTATAGTTGAGAAAATCCTTGACATCAAGGGCAAATACTATATATATGAACTTTTTGAAATCCAAGATTCCCTCTAAGAAAAGTAAAATAGATCAAAAAACAAAAAGAAAAAAGGTAAAAAAAATAAGCAAAATAAAAAAAAAGGAGAATGAAAGATCAAGAAACAAGGACATCCTAAAAGTAAAAGATATGGATACCTTTATGAAAGAAATGATCCTTGATCCAATCACCCTTAAACATTACATTTAGGTTTTATACCCTTTCTTTCAGAGTTATAAACCTTAGCCTACATTATGGTTTTTAAAAAGTCCATTTCAATTATGCATGGCCATTTGAACTGATGGACCCATTCTTCGAGAAATTATTCTTGATCCTTGATCTAATCACCCTTAAACATTAAATTTGGGTCTTTATACCCTTTCTTTTAGAGCCATAAACCTTAGTCGACATTATGGTCCTTAAAAAGTCCATTTTGATTATGCATGGCCATTTGAACTGATGGACCCATTATTTGGGAAATTATTCTTTTGATAAATTTTGAGCCTTTTGAATAGCATGATGATGCAATCAATTAAAAAAGAATTAAAAATGGAAAAACTATAGCTCTAGGGTGAAAATTAAAAAATGAGTAGTCTAGAGTAAAATAAAAAATTTTAAGTGCCACTCATTGGATTATTAAGGTCTTGAGAAGATATCATCATTCTAAAGAAATCTAATGGAACTAAAAATCTCTGAAGATCCTAAAGTATCATTTTTTTAAAAAGGATCAATTTTTAAGATTACATTCCTCACCTTTCTAAATTAGCCTTACAACTTTGAACCTGTTGTGGCCACCCTTGTTGGTAATTAGATTATTGATAGTAAGAAGCTTAAAATAATGTCAAATTTGTCTACTTTTCAAAAATTCATGTCATATAAAGATTGGTCTATTCACGAGCCTAAAAGAGTAAGGAATCCACTTTGCCCATCCTAAAATTTTCCTTACACTAATTAAAGCCTTAGTTAAGCCCTTTATCCTTATTAAAGGATCTTCCAAATTAATTTTTTGGGAATTAGTGGTATTAACCGAGATTAGCACACATAAAACTATTTATTTAGAGACTGAGAAAGCATAATAATTAGGTTGTTCACCTTTTAAAGAATTTGAATTGAAGCACACTAGTTTTCTATTATTGATCAAATCACAAACATTCTAGCATAATTTTCCCACTGCTAAGATAAAGTGAGTTTTAGCACATGTGATATGACATGTCTTAAACAAAAATGAAAACTCTTATGACATGAAAACATAAAAGTTCAAGCCTAGTCTAATAGACACTAATGTTGCATTTCGTGTCCTCTTAGGAAAGCTCATGATGTCCTGAAGATCTCAAAATTGAAAACAACAAGGATTTTTTTAGAGAAAGGAAATACTAAATACCCAAGATCATCACAAAAGATCTTTATGTACTCTTACCCATAAAACCACCCTTAAAAGGTAACATATCGATGAACTACACCTTAGTAGATGGCAGGATGTAGAGCAAAAGAAATTGATACAAACCTCAATTGGGTTTAACAACTTTTGGACAAAGGCAAGCCATCTTGAAGAGAAAATTATGCCAACACATAAGATGAAAAAGAGATAATCAACTCTTTTAACCTTTCATATATCACAATGGTAATACATATCTGCAGGAAAGGCTAATGAATATATGCATTCACACATGCATAATCTCAAAACCATTTGCATCATTTGCATTATTTGAACACACCTTATGTATCATTCATGAGTTCCCTTTTGAGAAAACCTTATAAGATGCCCATTTATAAGATATCAAAAGTCAATCCCAATGTAGTTAGCCATGTGATAAGCTTAGTGAAGTTGGCACATCTTAAAAGTTAAGCCCAATATAGCTAGCCATGTGGTAAGCTTAGTGAAGTTGGCTCATAAGAAAAGTTAAGACTAATATAGCCAGTTATATGGTAAGCCTAATAAAGTTAGCCCATACTGAGAGTCAAGCCCAATATAGTTTGTATGTTGTAAGCTTAGTGAAGTTGGCCTATATTGAAAGTCAAGCCCAATGTAGCTGGCCATATGGTAAGCCTAGTAAAGTTGGCATAATCTATAAGGAGCTGGATGCTTATCCCTAAAAAGCTAGGCACCTATCGAGACTATCCATAAAAAGCTATACACTAGTCAAATTTATCTATAATGTGCTCAACAACTATCAAGTCAAAGTCCATATAAATTGATATCTATCTAAAGGGTCAAGCCTTAGAAAATCTAAGAGCCTAATAGAGAGGTTAAAACTTACAAAAACTTGCTTAGACTTTTATCGAAATGATTGCCAATAGATCATACTCATCATGAAACATTAATCGATCTCATTTTTTATAGGCACTCAAGAAGGATCATTCCACTTAGGACAAAATGTTGTATATTCATTTTTTTTCTTTTCCTTATACTTAACAACAGCTAAAGAAGGGCAGCTATAGAAACCTTATTTTGTTTAGGCTTTTTTTTTCAAGCAAACTGTACCTAATCGAAGACTTTTAGATGAAATAGACCTTTTTTTTTCACGAGCTAATTTTGGACATCTTAGGACTTAATTGGAAGGTAATAGAATAAAATGATAAAAATAAAAAAATTGGGAACAACTATTGGGTGCCATGTCACCAACATTATAGGTGATAGTACCAAGCAAAATTTTTTTAGGATAATTTAAAATGCCTAGGAATTGTGTTAAAAAATGTGAAAAAAGATGTTAGTCACTAATGTATCAATACTCATCATGTTTTGGTTATTCTTAGCATCATTAGAGTCATTCGAAAGAGTAAATATCATTTCCCATCATTCCCGACTAAGGTAAGGTGTTCGAGAGTGAAAGGTATGAAAAATCCATATTTTTTTTTATATAAGTCTCGATGCATGGCCAGATAGGTATTGATACAATGTTCCACATTATCAAAATTTGAAAATCTTGCTATTTGTATTGATATAAAATGGCATAATATCAATACTTTAGGTAATGTATTGATACTAAGGGTGTTTGTATATGTCGTAGCTGAAATCATGATTTTGGCTAAAATGTATTGACATACAAGTGGAAGTATTACTATAACCATTGTGGTATCAATATTCACCATGTAATATCAAGAGTGGAAAGCTAAATTTAATCTATGTATCAATACAAAGCTCTCTGTATCAATACAAGTAGGCAATTTTACCCAGTTCATTCCATTGTCTAGCCCTTGCAGCATTAATATAAAAATACGATTTGGCCATATTTTTAGCACCAAATATCATTAAACTTCATACGAAGCCTCAACATTAGACTTATAATTGGATCAAAGGAATTTTTTAGGCCCAAATGAGTAGGAAATGAGAAAAATTCATCGAAAACATGGTTTGTTTTATGGGATGCTTGGCTTTTCTCCATTTGCAAACTCCTTTAGCCTCTCTGCTCCATCAACTTGGCTTCCAGAACTAATAAAAATTCAACTAATTGAGTATAGTACCCAGGTCTGTTATGTGGTATATAGGGAAAACCCTCTAATACCCATTGTAAACAACCTTGGCTTAGAAATATACACATTCTACACTTTCCAAAAATAAACTCTTTAGCCACCAAAAAACTAAAAATCACTCTCCATTTTGATAGCTCTTTCAAACCACCATAAAAAAAACCTTCAAAAACTCTTTTTTTCCTTCATTTACACTTTCCAATCATCCCTCCATTGATATTATAGCCTAAAGCTCTTTATTTTTATTCCTTTCTTGCTAACTAATAGCAAAAAGTGGGAAAAAAGTAAGCTATAAGTCTAAATACTTTTCTGCTTAACATCTTAAGCAAGGTTTCCAAGCCTATGCTTTGAGGGGATATTCTAACCCTACTTTTACAAACTCTATTTAAATTTCAAAAATCACTAAAATTATCATCATTAGGGTACTCCAACCTTATCTTTTGAAAGAATACTTTAATCACATTTTTCACTCAAAAAATTTTAAATTCTCTCTCTTGTACTTTTTTAAGCCTTTTAATTGAAACCCTTTTTTTATACCTTAAAAGACCACCAAGTACAAACATGTCTCAAAGTTTTTATTTCAGTTATTCCTCAATAATCGATGGCATTATGAGATATATTTCAATCATTCCTCTTTTTTTATGCATTTATGTGTTTATTTTTAATGTGATATTATTATATTCTTTTTCATCTTACTAACACATTTCCTTTTTGTAAACACTTAATTTTGTTTGGGTCTCATTTTTTCTTTGTTTCTTTCTTTGATAATCTTGAATATTTGAGATTAAGAACTTAATGACAGCCCTCATTGGCAATGATATTTTTCAGATGAATCAGACATTCTTAAAACCTTTTTATTCATAGTTAAATGGTCGCATATTCACATGATAAATGAAGAATCGCACTTTGATCTCTAATTTCAGATATATAAAATGACTACTTAAGAGAAAAATTATTTTTTATATTTTCTTGTCAAAATTTTGAAAATTTATTTATGCAAACGATATTGCGGTTAAATTTTCTATTTTTAAAAATTTTTAGAGAATTTTTTATTAAACATAGAAAGTCGATCGTTGTATAATTGTACCAATATTTAGAGGTGGCAATTGGGCGGGTTCGAGTGGATTTGGGATGGACCATTTTGGGTTCGAGTTTTTTCAAATTCGAACCAATTTTGGTACAGGCAAATTAGAGTTTGGTTCTATTCGAGTTTGGGTTTGAGTTCAGGTCAAGTTCAGGATTGAGTATATTTTACATTATTTTTTTATTTTATGTTAAATGTAATCATTTTTGCGTAATTTTGAATTTTAAGCCTAGGCACAAATTTAGCCTCGTCTAGCCTAAAAAATTTTTTAGTTCGGTTCTATGGGCCTATCCATGGCCCAAAAATTTTTCAAATTCTAAGCTCAGGGCTAAATTTGTCCTAACTGACCCAGTTAAGTACAAATCATTGTTCATAATATTAAAAAGTTATTTTTATATTAATTTTTACATATTTTATAATTAAATTTAAATAAAATATATTATTTTATTTAAAAAATATTGTTTCAGGTCGAGCATACTTGAAACTTTAAAGTCTAAGACCTTGGCTTAATCGTGTCAAGCCTATTGTGTTGGGCAAGCTATCTAACCTATGGATAAGTCGTCTGGCTCATGGGCAGGTCTTGTTGTTAGTTTAACATGTAATTTTTTTATTTTTGATATAGTATTATATATTATGGCTTTAATATTTTTTTAATTTATCTTATTACTTTATTATATTATTATCAAACTCTAATTATCATTACTAATAATAATAATATTCAAAGAAGTATTTAAAATTTTACTACTAATATGGATAAATATTTAATGAGTTTAACTAATTAAATTAAAAATAATAAATTAATGATATACTTCATTGACAATGCTTTCAAAGCTCATGATCTAATTTATTTTTTGATAAATTATTATTTTATCATATATAGACCTACTCAAGAATCGAGCTATCCACTTGGCCTAATTAG